>JAQFVV010000044.1:5778152-5947696 GCA_028023455.1 Epiperipatus broadwayi
ATCCGCCAGTTATAATAATCACTGGCGAACAATCTATGCAGTAAGCTAACCCTTGCACTGACTATATATGCATACAATAATTTTATGACAAAGACTAATGCTGGTGGAATAAGAAAACAGATTTAATTATAATACACTAATATATACATATTTACAGTAATACATTTAAACAATCATAATCTATTTATATTAACAAACCCGAAGGCATACAAAAATAATAATGAAGATCTATACGACCTACTTTATAGTCCCTATGCTGACTCTTGGACGTTCGGAGGCCAGCTGTCCACTCTGGGGCTACCGTGCTAAATAAGCGACGTTCAGCGCCTTTCCCAGTTCAACTGCATCGGTAGAGCTCCCAGTTTTAAGTGTCCAAAAATGCTTTACACTTTCACTCATTTTTTCAGTTCTGATTTTCTGGATTTGATTGGTCAGATCTTGTCCATCCTAGTCGGATCAATCCCTCCCAGTTTATCTTTTGGCTTAAGTTTTACTTTGATTGATTACCCTTTGCAGTTGGATTGCTTTTTAATTAATCACCTTGTTTATCTGCAAAGTTCCTTCGTTAATTAACCTTGCTATCTAAAAGGATTTGTTTACATGTTGTTTTGAACATAACACAACTATTAAAGTATAATATTATTTTAAATTAACGAAGTATTTTTATCTTCACGTATATATGTAACTTACGTATGTATATGCGATAAATTATACACATACATACGTTTAAATATTAAATCCCTATTTACACCATTTACTATTATTATTTTGTGTGTATGTGTATTTTAATTATACACATACATAACAGTACTTCCCCCAAATTTGAAGACTATTTGTTAGTCTTCGAACTTAAAATATAATCATTTAAATATTTGGGAGGGTTTATTTTCCTTTTTAGTCATTGCTGTGAATTATTTTCCATTTGTAGTGGTGACTTCTCTGTAGGCAAAATGTTTAATTGAAAATCAGTTTCTTGACTGGCGCAAATTTCCAGTTTATTATCATTTTTTAGAGTCTCGTCGGTTTCTGTTGTGCCGAGATTTGGAATCCAGTCATCACTTTCATTTCTCCGTAGCTGGTTCACATGTTTTTTTAATATCTTACCATCGCCCATGCGAACTGTCACGACTTGTTTTGACAGATGGCGAATAACTTCCCCTGGAAACCATCGATTTTTTAGTGTGTTCTTTACCCACACTCTCTCTTGCGGCTGGAATTTATATGAACAACTCTGTTGTTTGTCTCGTTGTTTTGTTGGCACTATTTTTGCTAGTTTTGTTCGCAGTTTTCTGCCTAAATATATTTCTGCCAGTGATTTGCCAGATTTGGCCACTGGGGTAGAATGCTGGTGGAGAAGAGCAGTCAATACAGCTTCGTCGATTTTCATTTTGCCCATTTTTTTTATAGCTGACTTGAGGCTTTGCACTGCTCTTTCAGCCAGTCCATTTGATTGGGGGTGGTATGGAGGGGTGAGTACATGTTTTATTCCCCAATCTTGCATTGCCTCTGCAAACTTTTCTGATGTGAAACTTGTTCCATTATCTGAGACTAAAGTTTCTGGGAATCCGTGATGAGCAAAAATCTCATACAGAGTGCTAACTGTTACCTCTGTGCTGGTATTTTTTCACTATTTTATACTCAGCCCACCCTGAATACGAGTCGACTACAACTAGAAATAAATGGCCTTCAAATGGACCGCAGTGGTCTATAAGAATTCGTTGCCATGGGTTGTCTGCTTTTGGCCATGTTTCAAAAGTAGATGGGGGTGCTTTAGCACACTGTTGACAGTTCTCACATTTCTTTATATATCTTTCTATATCTACATTGATGTTTGGCCACCATATGATGCTACAAGCTAGGGCTTTTGCCTCACAATGCCCAATGTCCCTCATGAAGCAAGTTTAATATTTGTTGTCTCCCCACCACAGGTACCAGCACTTGATCGCTCCTCAGAATGCATCCTTTACATACGGATAGCTGTTCGTGGGTGTTCCATAATTGTTTGTGGAGAAAACTTGGATGTTTGTTCAGCCATCCTCCTCTTATCTTATTTATTATCCACTGATAGCCGTCATCTTCTTCTGTCCATTGAGCTACAATTTTACTATTTAGGTTTTGCTTTTGAAGTACATCTATATAATTTATTTCTCTTTCTAATACTACTGCTTCATCAAGATCGGGCATGCATGATAATGCATCAGCATGCCCAATTTGTTTTCCTTTTTTATATTGCAGACTGTAATCATAGCCCACGAGAACGTTAAGCCAACATGACATTCAGGGGCTTAAATTATCAGGTGTATGTTTATTTCCGAATATTCCCAGCAGTGGTTTGTGATCGGTTATAATAGTAAATTTCCTCCCATATAGATATTGGTGGAATTTTTTCACTCCGAACAAAATTGTGAGCACTTCCTTGTCCAATTGGCTATAGCTTTTTTTTGCCTTGGACAATGTGCGTAAAGCATATGCTATAGGTCGCTCTTCCAACTGGGCTGGGTGACTTAGTACTGCCCCGACCCCAAATTCAGATGCGTCGGTGGTCAACATAATTTCCAGATCACTGTTATAATGCACTAATAATTTCTCTGAAGTAAGCAGCGCTTTAGTGTGAATAAATGCCATTTCTTCTTGCTCGTCCCATTTCCATTTCTGGTTTTTCCTCAGTAGATTATATAAAGGAGTGGCCACATGGGCTTTTCCTTTTAAAAAAGTTTCAAAAAAATTCACCAAGCCTAGGAAAGCTTGTAGTTGCTTCACGTTTGTGGGTCTTGGTGCTTCTGCTACTGATTTAGCCTTTTCGGGGAAGGGGATGTGCCACTTCTCGATATAATGTGGCCCAGGAATTTAATTTCCTTAGTTTTCCAAATGCATTTTTCAGTATTCAGCTTTGTGCCAAACTCATTTAGTCATTCATATATCTTATCTATTCGGCTTCTAAGTTTTTTGTCTGTGGTCGCTGTTATGAGGATGTCGTCAAAATATGGTATGATGCCATCTAATCCATTGAGGAGAGTTTCGATTTTTGACTGAAATATGCTAGGGGCCGATGTTATTCCGAATGGTAGTCTTTTACATTTGTATAGCCCAAGATGCGTAGTAATTGTCAGTATTCTGGATGCTTCCTCTGTAACTGGTATTTGATGGAATGCAGCATTAAGGTCTAACTTCGCAAAGAAATTAGATTTTTGCAATGAAGCGATAACTTCTCTAGCATTTGGTACAGGGTATGCACTCTTGTTTAATGATTTATTTACAGTTACTCTGTAATCCCCACACAAGCGTATCTGACTGTTAGGTTTAGTTATGATTACTACTGGGGTGGCCCAATCTGACTTTTCCATGGGTTCCAACACTCCTTTCTTGACGAGGTCATCGATTTCTTTTTCTACTTTTACTTTCTGAGTGAACGGTACCTTTCTAGGTTTGCAAATTATGGGTAGAGCTGATGTGTTCATTTCTAACAATACCAGCTCAGTTTTAATAATTCCCAGCTCCCCATTAAATAAATTTGAAAATTTATTTTCCATTTCTTTTTCCAACTCAACAGTTTGTACGAATATCAATCTAATCCCTAATGTATTAAACCACTCATGGCCGATTAATGGATTTATTGAGGCGTGTACTATATATAACGGTAAATTGACAATTTTACCCTCTACTCTATTTACTGGAGCTTTAACCACGCCCTTTATTTTAATAGCGTTGCCATTTACGTCTAACGCTTTCATGTCAGTTTTTATTATTTCGGGTTTTTGCTTACAATTTTCTGTAATGGTCTGCCAATCGCGTAGTGAAATTAGGGTTATACCGCTCCCACTGTCCACTTCCATGTCTATAGGGCGATCGTATATTTTAACTTTTATAATTATTTTCTCATTAAGACTAGTTGCTGTATTGTTAATCATTGTAAACTGTTTTTCTTTTCCCTGTAATTTACGGTTAGGACTGTTTCTTGTGTGTAGTGTTTCATTTTGTTCTCTCCAACACATGTTTTGCCTATGCCCTTTCTTATTACATAATTTGCATTGTTCGCGTCTAAAATAGCAATCAGTGGCTTTATGTCCTTTTTTTCCACAACAAAAACAGATAACAGGGTTTCTACTATTACTGCCATTGCTTTCATTATTTTCTGTGGATTTCTGTTCCACTGTTTTGAAAGTTTTGTAAACTTCGGTCTGCTTATTTCCCCCATTATTGAATTCTGCGTATTTTTTGGACTGTTCCAAGATGAGCTCGTAAGCTTTGCTACGTTTGATTGCCTCCATGTAATCAAGATTCATTACTGACAGTAGCTGTTGCCGTAAGGTGTCGCTGTTTATGCCTGTCAGGAACTGTTCAAGTAGAGCTTCATCTAAGTAAGATCCATACATGCAGTCTTTAGCTAACACTCGTAGTGCACAATCAAAATCCTTAATCATTTCATTTCTAGCTTGCAAACAATGGCGGAACTGTAGTCTTGCAATGTGACATGAAGGAATGGGGTTAAAATAATTACCCAATTGCTCTTTGAAGTCACTGTATGAGCATTGCTCAGGGGTTAAAGGCGCTACTAACCGATTTGCGATTTCTATAACCGCTTTACCCACGAAACATAATACGGTGGCTATTTTATACTTATCGTCTTCGACTCTATTAATAAAAAGATACTTTTCTATGTGTTCAACATACAATGGCCAACTGCTCATCTCGTTTATGTCGAATTCGCCAATGGCCATATGCAATTTATCCATTATACCCAAATATTGTACTTAAAAAAAAAAATTCTGCTTTGAGTAAATGGCGAGTAACAGCAATTTTAATACCCACTGCTCTAGCTTTACTAGGTTCGAACTCTTGACTGTGCCAAATGTTAAATCCGCCAGTTATAATAATCACTGGTGAACAATCTATGCAGTAAGCTAACGCTTGCACTGACTATATATGCATACAATAATTTTATGACAAAGACTAACGCCGGTGGAATAAGAAAACAGATTTAATTATAATACACTAATATATACATATTTACAGTAATACATTTAAACAATCATAATATATTTACATTAATAAACCCAAAGGCATACAAAAATAATAATGAAGATCTATACGACCTACTTTATAGTCCCTATGCTGACTCTTGGATGTTCGGAGGCCAGCTGTCGCTCTGGGGCTACCGTGCTAAATAAGCAACATTCAGCGCCTTTCCCAGTTCAACTGCATCGGTAGAGCTCCCAGTTTTAAGTGTCCAAAAATGCTTTACACTTTCACTCATTTTTTTCAGTTCTGATTTTGTGGATTTGATTGGTCAGATCTTGTCCATCCTAGTCGGATCAATCCCTCCCAGTTTATCTTTTGGCTTAAGTTTTACTTTGATTGATTACCCTTTGCAGTTGATTGCTATTTAATTAATCACCTTGTTTATCTGCAAAGTTCCTTCGTTAATTAACCTTGCAATCTAAAAGGATTTGTTTACATGTTGTTTTGAACATAACACAACTATTAAACTATAATATTATTTTAAATTAACGAAGTATTTTTATCTTCACGTATATATGTAACTTACGTATGTATATGCGATAAATTATACACATACATAAGTTTAAATATTAAATCCCTATTTACATCATTTACTATTATTATTTTGTGTGTATGTGTATTTTAATTATACACATACATAACAAATACAAAAATTAAATGGATTTATTACTCGATGGGAAGCTGAGATAATAACATAACACGTGAAAAACAGAAATGATAAAAACGAATTGCAGTCAATGGAGCTATAGCTCTTGAGATCTACCATTCTATCATTGAACTAAACCTCACAGGGCATTAATTATAGTTCAGTTGTTTTTATGTTTTTCTTTTCTTTTAGTTTTCGTAATTAAAATTCTTTTTTTTTTCACACTCTTGTAATCTTAATCTATTTAATTTTTCCGTGACAATCTAAATTATATGGAGATAAAATTTCAAACGTTTATTTTTCTATTTAGTGCAGAACAGTTTTTCATATATATATATATTAGTTTTTTTTTCATCAATGCAATTCAATCTCTCTTCTATTATATCATCATCATCCTTCAGCACATACATTGAGATTACTGACTCTCACTGTGCATGCATTTAGCAAGCAAACTTTGCTCAATTGGTGATCTAAAGTATCAAACTTCTATGTCATAATATGGTCCTGTTTTGACTGTCAAGTTGATATTTTTTAATTATTTCACTCTCACAAAAACTCTTCTCTTTTTTAATGTTATTCTTGTTAATGTAGTTATTCTTACTAATATAATGTTAATTTTAGTTATTGAAAAAAAATACTAAAGTTTAAAAAAAAGTAACAGCGAACAAAAAGGAACTCTCTTTAAATAGTAATCATTCTTAACGAGAGAAAGAGAATGCTTTAAAAAAAACAACTGCAAATTATTTAACCATTGTAATTTTGTAGTAAATTTTTATTTTGATAATTAAAACAAAAAATAAACCATAATTTAACAAATAAATATTCATAAAATTAATTAAGTAATATAATTTATAAAATAAATAAGATTGCATTACTTCAAATGTTATGGCTTTTAAAATTCATCTTAGTTAAGTCAAACATAAGCAATATTTTCCTTCGATTTCTATTATATTATTTTAAATTAACTTACCAAAACATCTAAGAAGATTAAATCTTTACCATGATTTAATTTTATAGCTTAAAAGATTTATTCACGTGAGTGAAGTAATTAAATCGGTTGCAATTGTAGGTAGTTAAAGCAAAATGCATCATTAAAAAGAGCAAGAACTTGGTTTTCTTATACTGCGATTTATCAGATTAGCTAAAAAGAAATCGAACAAGATATAAGATGGTTTTATGATTTTCCTTCACATAAATAGATAAATTTATAACATCCACTTTTAAATACTATTAAATTTTAAAATGCTTTCCAAAAGTTGTCTTTAAAATTAAATTTATAAATAAATTTATTGTGAAATACAGAAAATTATTTGTTCTGAAAATGATAACATTTTGTTAAGATATAGATATAAACTGCATATAGGCATTCACTAAGTTTTATTTTTAATCTAAAAAGAATCAAAAAGATATTGAAACTAATCACATTCATATTTTTTATATACATAACAGAATAAATTTGTGTATCTATGCCATCCCATAATATTTTCAATGACAATACTATAAATTGGAAAGACATCTTTATCTTTTAGCTTATACACTTGTATTTGATGCAAAACCAGGAAAGATAGCAATTATTATTATTATTATTGTAATTTCAAATTTCTTTCACCATTAATAAATATGTAAGAATTAATATGCTTGATGCATATAGTGAAATTAAAAATCTTTAGTTGAAATAATTATTATACCTCAAGGTTAAGCACTTTCAGAGATTCCTTCTCCATATTCATAGCCTTCAACTGTAATAATTTATGCAAATATATGCAAATTCATTCATATAGTCCATCTTTTTGAAATAGAAAAGAATGTATCTTTTTTGTTTATTGTATTTATATCTCTTGCAATAAACCATGCCTTCTTAATTTTCCTCTTGATATCATTTCTTTCAGTAGAAATTATTATAGCATTTGCAGGTTCAAATTCATGATTAGACACCTTCTGGTGGTCCATGAACACTCACCTACCTTCATTCCTGCTCAACACCCTTTTGTACAAATATTTGTGTTGAGCATTCTGTTCATTATATTTGGCCCGAGTTTTACTGTGGTATACAGCTCCACAGTTTGCCTGAGGGTATGTCAACCTGTATACTACATGTGGTATTGTTTGTAGGTTATTATTATTATTATTATTATTATTATTATTATTATTATTATTATTATTATTATTATTATTATTATTATTATTATTATTATTATTATTATTATTATTATTATTATTATTATATTTCAACAATATTCTTTATTGCACAATAAATAGGTTACATAGGTTCTTTACAGCTGTCTTACAATTGTTACCATGGCTTGATAGTTCTGACACCTATTGTATCAATAGATGACATTGCACATTGATTAAATAGATTTATAGATTGTACATTGGTTCATGTGTATATTTACAGTACAGTGAATGTGGTTAAGATTACATAGGAATATTTCAGCCCCCAATCAACCAGTCACCAATCCCTTGCTTGAAGTACATCTTGAAGCCTGTCCATTGTTTTAGCAAAAACATCTGGTGGATTGTTATAGCCTTGATTTTTGTTTGATCAAGGACCAAGTGGCTGCATATATATCTGGAGGGTAATTAATTTGTCTTTATCTTGGATATGCATTAGCTTGTTTTGAAAGATTGAAAGATGCCATCTAATCCTTGTCCCAATCAGAAGTTTGCACCTAGTGCACACAAAGTGTATAGTAGAAATGTTGCCACTCTGATGGTTGGTATTGATTTGCTCTTATAAGGACCCACTATTTGTTCTATCTTGGTATTTTTTTCTTGTATGTGTCGCCCAGTATGTCTCTTATTTGGCTTAGTCCTCTACAGTGATGCACTAAGTGCTTTCATGTTTCTTCTGCTTTGTGATATAATCCACAGAAAGGCTCGATAAATATGTACATCCTTCTATGGAAAAAAAAAATGGGAAGTTGGTAGTGCATCTAAGTTCATTTTGAGAATAAAATCCAATAATTTAGGTTCCAATTCCTATTATTTATATTATTTTATCATTTTCTTATTGCTTATTCCCAATATTGGTGGTGTGTTATTCTCTTCATTGTTGTTTGTGTGTATAAAATTGTATATTTCCCCTGATTTGTATTTCTGTATGTATTGATCTGGGATTTTGTCTTCTATTTTACATTGGCATATCATTAATTAGTTCAATATATGAACCCTTGAGAGGTGGTCTGTCTGTGTGTGATTTGTAATAGATGCTTCATTTTGGGAAATTGACTAATTGTTGTGGTTATTACATTTTTAAGTGTTTGCATGTAAAAGATGGTGGTATCATGTAGGTATAGTTCACCTATGTCTGTTGGTTTTCTAAGTCATGGTACAGATAGATATAGCCTTGGCATTTGACTCAGTAAAAATCTCAGTCCTATTGTAAATGCTTAAACAGATGGATATTCCTAGGAGGCTACTATATATAACAGCAAATCTCTTATTGAACTGTGAAATACATATCATGGTTAGTGGGAGAAATTTACCATCTTTTGTCCCCACTCAGTCACTATTGCAAGGGTCTCCCCTTAGTGCATTGCTTTTGGCTTTTACATTAACTCTTTCATTAAGAAAATCAATCAAATATTTGAGATGATAAATATATCTGCAACAACCCAATAAGTGACATGCTTAGCATATATGGATGATATCATGGTTTTCCTGGTTTCCAAAAAACAGATACCTAAGCTACAAAAGATAATCAATAATTATTCAATAGAATATGGACTTAATATTAATACAACAAAAACATCAGCTTGGTCCATATACACAGGAAGCAATGTGAATCCATATACAAAGGGAAATCAAGCCCATTCCAAAGGTTTCCATTTTAAATGGGAGCCACAGGGATAAGATGCTATTTACAGAACAAATTAAAAAGAGAAACTGAAAAAAATACAAAATCCCTAGCCAAGGCATACCTGTCAATATATTCAAAAATACAATTGATTAAGAGATTAATCATAAGTAAGATAGCACATTGCATGTCAATAATTTCCTTTTCCAAGGCATTCAAATCTAAGATCAACTCAATATTCAATTAACTCATTTGGTCCAGAAAAACAGTGGCCATTTCTTCTATTACTATTATTATTATTATTATTATTATTATTATTATTATTATTATTATTATTATTATTATTATTATTATTATTATTATTATTATTATTATTATTATTATTATTATTATTATTATTATTATTATTATTATTATTATTATTATTATTATTATTATTATTATTATTATTATTATTATTATTATTATTATTATTATTATTATTATTATTATTATTATTAATATGTATAGGTATTTATTTATGTAATTATTATTATTAGTGGTTTGTAGCAAATGGGTCTTCTTGTGTCATATTTATACTAAGATTAATAATACAGTTAAAATTATTGATGTTATTTAATGCATATTTGTCAGTGATTTTTACTAAAAATATATACATTTTTAATTTTATACTATTTTAGTATATGACTTAGTAATTCAAAATTCAAATCAAACAAAAAACTTCACAAAAATTATACATTTTTCAAACATATTAATATGAATAAGAATTGTAGCATTCATTCTAACTATAAAATGTTCAAGCAAAGATCTCAAAGGTATATAAACTTATCGCCTTCCTAAATATTCTGTCATGTTTGATCTCTTACATATTTTTATAAATAAATTACTTTATTATTCTAAAATATTTTACATTTCAGGTGCCTAATACCTATAACTTGGATTTTATTGATATTAATATTTTAATTTAGATTATAAAAATTTACGGATGATGTATGCTCTTATATATGTATATTTTAATTTTTATATACATTTTTATAACGAAATTTAAAACTTGGTAAATTCTGAAAATGACTTAATATTGTAAAGTTGTATAATAAAATAAAAGTGAATTATTAATATCATTATTAAATGAGTTTCTAGTTATGCTATGCATCCATATATATATAAAATGCAAAACATTAAATAAAGGTGTGTGTGTACAAGCTTTAATGTTGATATGCTAAAATACTGAGAAATAGAATAAATAATTAATATGCAAAAAAAAAACTACTTACTGGAAAGTACAATGAACTAATTTGCATGTAAAGAAAGGTTCACTTTATGCAAATGAGAAAAGTTGATAAAGAGTTTGCAGAATTACATTAGTACAGTAGTGAAAAGAATAGCAGTAAAATAGTGTACTGAGGACAGAGTTTGTTAGGTAATGTCTTGAAATTAATAAAAAAAAAGTCTGAAATTCCAATAGTTTACTGTAGGAAGAATATACCAATAATGTTGACATGATTGATGATTAGAGATATGAGTGTGTTTATACAATCTATCTGTTTCATGATTAGATTACTGGTGATGAAATTGTCTTTGATTTAAAAGATAATCTCATGCTATATCCACACGAAGAATAATGAAATAAATAAATTATAATATAAATCACATCCTAGACAAATTGAATGTTCAGACATTTGCCAGAAAATGCAATTAACAGCTAAGACTGTGAATCCAACCAGAAACAGATGATAAGCATAGTCTCAATTCATAAAGTTGATGAAGCATATATTATCTAACAAGTATATATATTAGTGATAATAAGTATATTCAGTAGTTCATATTATTAATCAGAGTGTTTATTAAACCCTTATCCTAGTCATATAATGCTATCTACTGTTGAATATGATCATGGCCATATAAAATGTGTGAAAGTAAACTTATACGTAAATAGCTGCTAAACAAGAAATTTAACATCCTGATTGTAAAAGATGGGGTACAGTCTTTAATGAGTAAAATAACACATTATATAGTGCAAAGTGTGGTTTGTTTAATTACTTTTTCACAAATTTATAAATTAAAGCATTAGAATATAAATGTAGCTCGTTTTATTGAAGAGATATGCACAATAATGCTTAAAAATTTATAGTGTATAAAATCACTGTAAAATGTAAAAAAAAAATTGTGTGCACAAAATCCCAAATTAATTAACTAGTAAAAATGAACTTTTTATTCAAATTATGGTAGGTCTAAATTTATTATCATTTATAATTTTTTTATTGACTTCTATTATCCATACACAGTACTCAAATATGTGTTTTTTCATGGAGACTATTTCAATGTTTGTTCTCTTATAGAATTTTAGAAGTTATTATATTTTTTCTTATCTTGAAAAATGAATGGAGGTGGGAATTTAATGAAGTAGGGAAAGCTTTACTATATTTTTTTTCATTCCCCTTTTTCATTATTTTTATTGTATTATGTATGGAATAGAACACATATAACATGTATGTCATAATGCTTAGATTAATAATGTAATAATTTTAAAATAAATCTGAATCAATAAAAAAAAAACATATATGAATGTGAAAAGTCATATATCTTTGAAACTAATTGAACTATAAAAATAATAAAAACAAACAGTGATTATACTGGAAAAGACAGATATCTGTCTATAAAAGCATACCATGCATTCACTAACAAACACATGTTCTTATTGGAAAAACAAGAATATTGAGAAGACATGGAAAATAATAAAAAGAGAATATAAAAAAGATGTTCATATAGCAAATGGAAAATAATCCATGTCAACTTAATGATAATAATAGAAAACTATTCATTAACTTTTCTTTTAAAATAAAACAATAAAGAAATCAGGAAACCTTTAAAAATTAGTATGTAAAATTTTTATTGACTATTCCCTTTGAAAAAATAGCCTAAAGGATTAGAGTGTTAACTTAAAGTAACTATACCATGATTCTAAATGCCACTGGTTTTACTTTTACTGCTAGTTATTACTGAAGTCCTGAACTTCTGATGAAAGGAGGAGAACTGTTTCATTTTAAATATAGAGTTTTATATTAACCTGTGTGTTACTACTAACAGTTTGAATTGTTGAAAAAAATATTAATCAATTGAATCAGATAATGGAAACAATCCAACATATGCTATAAATATTAATTTAAAAAATAAATAAATAATTATTTGCTTAATAAGTTATAAAAACTATTTAAAAGTCTAGTAATTATTTGTACCCAATATAATTCTTTATTGCATACTTTAAGCAAAACTCTCAAAAAAACTACAATTTGATTTCTGATCTGGGCCAACTGATGAGTGCTGATTCAGCATGAAATGTGAACCTCAGGGATCATTTATGGTTTTTATATGCCTTTGGTACATATTTTTATAATTACACCCCTTCACAAAGTGTTAAAAGTGGATAAAAACAGTCCCTAACTTTTATAAGATTGATGTAGTGAAAATTACATTACAGAAATATTATTCATTAAATGGATAATTTCTAGTCTAATGAATGGCTAATAAAAATTATTAACAACAATTTTATTTTCATAGCTTATAGTTAAACTTTTTAGCAGAGAAAATGTATGTGTGATTTTATTTTTGTGGGTATTTTAGTAATAATTGTTTAATGCAAATAAATGTAAGCTTTGTCAACACAATTGAAAATCTTAAGCCAATAAACATCACATGATCACCATTTCTTATGCTTGCTTATAACTGTTATTACAATACGTATAGTGAGTTTTGTCTGTTGTAATTGAAAATCTTCATGTTCATATTTCTAACAAAGATCTTTCTACATTTCTGATATAAATATTTTTTACATTTTTAATATAGATGTTTTTCTCTGATTTTCATGATTAGCCATACAACTTCTGAATTTTTAAATTTCTGAGGTATACAAAATCTAGATTTACTTAAATCAGCTATACTTATAAAAAATTGTTTAAAAATAATATATAAGGAAAGTTTTAAACTTAAGTGTTTATTACAGTGAATATATAATATTAGTAAATTGTTAGTATTTCAGTAGTGGTTTGCTGGTTGAATTCCATATAGGAAATCAGTCCCAAACATGCATGCACAGTTCTTTATAGTGTTGAACCATAATGCAGCATTATTCTTATTACAGTACTTTATACTATTTTATTAACACTTTCTCATTAACTTTTTACTATTATAGTCTCTTTGGCATATTGCATTGCTCATGCACTGTTGTTTTGCCATAACTCTACTGCTCATACAAACATTATGCACTATAATGCTTTCTGTTCTGCTCTCTCACATTCTAAATTCTTTTTTATTATGAACTAATTTTCATAAAATAGTTTCCATTATTGTCTCCTTGCATATTAGCATATCTAGAATTATTTTTGTAATTGCAGAATTTTACTTATTATTTCTAGAGTGAATCTTTAATATATTTTATATTGAATAATTTTACATGCACACATTCATGCAATTTAATTATTAGTGTTGTAGAGTTTTTAGTCAAATATAACAATTTTTCATTTTCGCTCTAGAAATAAGTCCATTAATTCAACAGAATAATTTTGTAAACTTTTAGGCATACATCAATCTCAGCTGGTATTGATAATATTGATTGTCCTTTTTCTAGCTCAGTCATTCTTTCTTCTTGGTCATATTATAGTTCATTATCTAATTCAATAAATATATCCTGTCAATTTTGGCTTGAATATTTTTCTTCTACATTTAATTTGGCATTAATAGAAGCATCTATTTTAATATTTTCATTATTTTCTATAGAATCTTCCATTTGAGTGGTAGCTAAATTTGTGTTTTATTTATTATATCTATTGGCTTACAAGAATGGATTTTTAAGTGGTTAATATTCTTTCCCACATCTCTACCATCTTCTGTTTTAATTATGTATATTTTCTTCATTATAAGTTGTGGTATCCATTTTGTTTTCAATATGTCTCATATAAAACAGCTTGCCCTATTTTAAATTAGATACTTTCTGACTTTGTCTCTCTCTCTCTCTCTCTCTCTCTCTAGTTTTATCTTGAATTAATGCAGAAATATATGTTCTAAAATAACACTTTATCAATAATTCTCTTGGAGTTTTCTTAGTTACTGAACATGGTATGAAGTGCTGATAAAACATTGCTGTAATAAGAGCTTAATGAATATCTACATATTCTATTTTTTAATGTACATTTTAGTTGTTGAATAACCTTTTCCACTAATCCATTTCGTTTATGGTAATATAACAATGTTAACAACTGCCATATCACCTTCTTAGCTAAAAAATACTTACTGAACAATACCCTGCATTGTTGTTTGTAACTATTAATTCAGGATGTCTATGTGTTGTGAAGAGTTCATTTATCACTTTTATTATATCCAGATTGGTATTTTTGATCACTATGTATTCCATTCATTTGAGTATGAATCCATAACTATAAGAAAGATATATTCATAGAATGGCACTGCATAAACTAAATGAACTTTTCCCATGGTTTGTAACTATAAGCCATGGTTTTAACTTCTTTGCAGATAACCTCACTGCATCTTCACCAGCTTGACATATTTTCACAGTTTTCTCAATATACAACTACCTGCCCAAATGAGCAACTTCTTTTATACAAATTATTCTGAGTTTTCTTCTGTAACAACTGTGGCATGCTTTTTCTCCCATCAGTTGGAATTAAAACTTTCTCAAGCACTCCATATTTGTGGCACTCTGTAGGTCACATCTTTTGCCAGCATTGTTTGATCTAATTCTTTGGTAAGTGGTATTTTGTGTCATTTTTTATTCATTCTACTATTATGGACTTTAAATTTCAGTTTGGCCCTCTCAATATGTTCAATACTTATTCCCAATTGTCAGAAACAGTTAATGGCCAATATAGGACTGAAATCTCTAGCTACTATATATAACAATAATTTTTTTTATCCATCTTATTTTTCCTGGTATTTTAACTATTTCTTTTATATCAAGTTCATCTTTTTGACTTAAATATTTGGTATTCTATTTCCTATTAATGGTTATCTAATTCTTTAAAATAATGAGTAATACACCTGGTCCAATATCAATTTTCACTTTGACAATTTGATTGCAAATTTTGATAATCATTGTACTACATGTATCTTCACTTTCCATTATTTTTTTGATATTCACTGCACTCTTGAATACTACCCTTCAATTTAATTTTGTATTGGCAGGTAAATCTCACTTGATCATTTTCTCTTTGTTTAAACAAACTTTTGACAAATTGTCTGCCAGTCTGCAATTATTACACTTCTATTGTCTAATTTTTCACATTTTCTTTATGTGTCCTTTTTTTACACAGCAGTAGTAAATGCAGATATCCTGTTTAGTATTTTTCTCAGCTTTCTCTGCATTTATCTTGTTAGCAGTTGTGATTGACTTAAATATATCTGTTATATTTTTATATTTTATTGCACATTTTAGAAGTTTTGTATTCAATTTCTCTTTCAATGGTGATGTTATGCTGCATAACAGGTGGTCTCAAGATACTGGTCATTAAATTTACATTCTTTTGTAAACATCTCACAATATAATATTTTTATATGTTTTCATTTGGTTCCTGATTTCTATTTTAAACTAAAGTTGTGCTGCATATTTCAAGGTTGTTGGTTTGAAATATTATGTTGTACCTTTTGAAATGACTAATGTATATTAGCCATTGCACTGAATTCTTACATCAAATGACATCATACTGTACTGCATTGCCAATTTGAATATTCATATTGCAAACTAATGTTTTACATAAATTATTTACACAGGTTTTTGAGACTGCACCGACTTCATACAAATTTTGAATTGTCAATTGCAGAAGCTGATGGGGGCTAGCTTTATACTCATTAACTTCATTTAGAAATAATACACAAGGAAATTTTTAAATTTAACAGTTTTTTTGATCTGAATACTTCATATTCAATAAATTGTTCATATTTCAACTAATAGCTTGTTCGTTGAATTCTATAAATTAAATGTCTCAATGTTCATACACTGGTCAGCTATAAAACTGCATTATTTTTATTACAATACTATATATTACTCTATTAACTCTTTTTCACTTACTTTTCACTACAATGCTCTTTTTGGCATGTTGCACTACTCATTGTTGTTTTACTGATACCAGATGGTGTGTATGCTTTTCCATTCAGAGATAGTTTTTTTTTACTTGACCTAGTTTGCATAAAATAGTTTCATTGTCTTCTTGAAAATTAGTATATTTAAATTATTTTTGAAATTTGCATAATAATTATGCATATTTTTTTTTTTATGGAGTGAATAAAAATAAGTGTTAAAAAGACTAACATTATGTTCTTAAGAGATTTTTTTCACAAGAAATAAAAATAATAATCATAACTGAAAATACCTTGCTCGGGTTATTATTAGAAATTAAAATTACAAAAAAAATCAAGTCAGATGTCACATGACCTAAATGCAAGCTCTATATATAATATTAGAAGTTAACAATTGCAAATATCTTGATCAGGTTATTAATATGAATGGAAATGTAATGGAAGACATTAACTATAGAATTAAACTTGTATGGAATGTTTTAATAAAGATAGTAACATAATGGATGACATTAATTATAGAATTAAACATAGATGGAGTGTTTTGTAGGAATAAAGTAATATTAAAAAAAAGTATGCATATGTGTTTCAAAGAAATAGTTTTTAATAAGTGTCTTATTGTCAATTTTTACTTATGAATATGAAATGTGGATGCTTTAACAAAATTGCAATACAGCTACTATGGACATTCAAAAAAGAATGGAGAGATGAATATTTGAAGTAAGAAGAAGAGATTAAAAATAAGATATAACACAGCTATTATTAACATTATTGAAATAAATCAGAGACTGCAATGGAACTGGGATAAACATATTGCTAGAAGAGATGATAATAATTAGGCAGCTGGAAGTTTTAAATTGGATTCCAAAAGATTGTAAAAGGGATTCCAAAAGATTATAAAATGCTTCAAAAAAGATCATATGTAATATAGATGGATCAAATAAAAAAGTTTGCAATTGTGATGTGAAGAGAAGCTAAGTATTGGAGTAATTGAATTAAAATTGGACAAACCTTCATTTTGAAGTGAATAAATAATGGCTAAAAATAATAAATATTTTTATTATTTATTTTTATCCTGAAGGATTAAAAGTATTTTGTTTTGGTTACTTCTTTTTCTATATTTTACTTATTTCTAAAATTGATGTTATATTTTTAGATTAGTGATTGTTTTCTTTAGAATTTATGCTTTTAATGAAGTTTGTAAACCATATAGAAATAAAATAAAGGATAGAATGGATTTTTTTGCAGTATACGATCAAAGGAAAAACAAAAAATGAAAAAGATTAATAAAGGCCTAGGCGAATGATAAGAACCATTTTCAATCCATAATGGATAAATAGAAAATTTCATTTTAAATAAATAATTGAGTAATTAATGTTGAATACTAGAAAAAATTATTATTTAAACATTTATCCGGTTAAAAAAATAAAAATATAATTTTATAATTTTAATTTAAAAAAAATTAATAATTTTTAATTTCTTTACTTAAAGGTGAAATCAAATTTAATTAAAAGAAAAAAAAAATTTTAAAAATTAATAATTCAAGTTTATCTAATGGTTAAATAATTATATTTTTAGATTATTGAATACAGAACATGTTTTTTGCAATAAAAAATAGCTTGAAATTTTCATATTGAAATCGATTAAGACAATAAATGATTTTAGAGAAATTCAAAGTAAGAAAAAATATATTAAATATTATGTTAATATGTAAAATACAAAAAATAATAACGTTACAATCTTTGTATAAAAGTAATATCATCTGAACAAAATTTATCTAAATCAATTTTTTTCTTAAATTTGAAATTTGAAAATAGTTGACACATTTATAGAGTAACTGTAAACACATTCAGACATCGTGGAAACAATAATGGCAGAAGCTTTGAAATAATTATTTTCATTAATGTAAATAAAAAACAAATATGATTTTTTGGTAAGATATAAAAAGTTCATTTATATTTTAGTCAATTATTTCAAATACTATTAAATCATAATAAAAAATCATCTCTCTATATATAATTTGCATTGCATATTTCAGTCTATAATTAACAATAAAAATTATTCATGCAAGAAGTCCTTTTTTGGCACATGATTTAAGGATAACTTAAATAATTGTATGAATATTTATAAAAGTTCAATAAATTAAGTTAACTGTCAATTAAAAAAATAAATGGAAAATTATATAAACTAGGATATATAAAGTTATATAATGCATGTGAGACATGGGCACTTAATAGAAGAGCAAAAATGAGACTTCAGACCACTCAAAGAAGTATGGAGAGATGCATGTTAGGAGTAACAAGAAAAGATAGAAAATGCAACATATGTGTAAGAGAACAAACAGTTGTTACTGACCTCATTGAAAAAAATTAAAAGACTGGAGTGGAGTGGGGATGGACATATTGCTAGAAGAGATGATAATAATTGGACAATTGAAATATTAAACCAGATTTCAAGAGATTGTAAAAGACCCAGAAAGAGACCATAAGTGAGATGGATGGAAGAAATAAGAAAGTGTGCAGGGGTGATGTTGAGAAGAGAAGCTAAAGATTGGAGAAGATGGATTGAGCTTGGAGAGACCTTTATCCTGCAGTAAATTGGCAATGGTTGATGATAATAATATGATGCAGGTATTATTTATTCTGGATCTTGTAATGCTATATAGTCAATTCTTTGAAGTTATATTGGATTTCTATATGAAGGTTTTATTCTGTTTTACTGATGTTTTATTTTGTTATTATTTTACTTTCATTACATAACATTAGATTGTGTTCTATCTGCAATAATTTATTAAAGTTAAAATAGATGCTTGATATTTAAAAAGGTCGTGAAATCATGTGTCAAAAAGGCTTTTATATTTAATTTATTAGTATATATTTATATAGCTGTTGTAAATGATTTTTATTATTTATTATAATTTATATAAAAAAAAACAGCATAATGGATTTTATTAGTTTCCATTTTTGATGATATTTAGTTTAATAGTTAATTTTAATAAATAAGAAATATGTGATAGTTTTAGTTTCTAAAATGCATTAAAATCAACTTATAAATAATATTGACATTTTAAATTTGAAGGTAACATTATTTGGGTACAAATGTTTTTTTTTAATATTTTTGCAATTTATATAAGATATTTTCACTTGAATGGTACTGCTTAGATATATTTAAAGAAAAGAAATTGTACCTATATTAATAATAGGGCTTGGGCCATGTAGTGAATGGAATTTAAGTTATGCCATTGAACTTTTGAATGTTTTTTTTAGATGACTAGCAAATTTTAAAAAAATTATGTTTTAGGTATTCATTTTGTAGTCAGCTATCTAATATTAGTTAATAGATAAATATGCAGTTACTATTTATCTGATAAACATAGTATACTTTTTACAAAATCATAAAAATAACTATGAAGATAATATTCAACAATAGTAATTTGATAATGTTTATTTAAATTTAAAACAGTAAGTATATACTATGAAAATCTATAGTAGCATACTTTTTCATCTTCATTATGCCACTTCCTGTTAGCTTTAGTAAATAATAATGCTTAATAAATTCCTATTTCATGCTTTCCATTTCAATATCCTTAGACTAGTTTCAAGTTTAAGTTTTTCAACAGTGAGGACTTTGGATTTTAAAATAGATACTTGGAACTTTAGGATTTAATACACTTTCCTTTTAATTATTATTATTTACTTTTCTTTTATACTATCAAGCTATCAGTTGAAACTGATAAGCATATAAATTAGACCAACTAGCCTTAATGGCCATATCAATCTGAAACTAGTTCTGTTTTTATATCCTGAAACTGTTCTAAGATTGATGCAGCTGTAAAAGCAGTTTGGAAACATTTCAGTTTGGGTTTATAGCTTGGTTGTATAAAAGATAGGTAAAAAACAACAGCTGCAAGAAGGTGTATTGCATCATAATGGTTCAAGTGCACTGTTCCAAAATTTTAAAACTTCTCACTGATAAAAAAATGTAAGCTTGATACTAGTCAGAGGATACTGGATAGAGAGCATAGAATAGGAATTTATTAAGCACTTTCATCAGCATCCATTATTATGTAGTAAACCTAGTGGCATAGGATTAAAAAGTATAAACAATGAGGATTTCCAATTCCTCAACAAGCTTTGTATTAAATGCTTTATCTAACTAAGCATTTATCACAAAGCTTGTTGAGGAATTAGCAATCCTCATTGTTTATAACTTACAAGCTTAAGAGAATAGGGTCATGTGATCTATGACTCTTATTTTGACAATTAAAGTGTATGTTTGTTAAAAAAATAATATGTAAACTAATGTCATGTAATAGAGATATTTTGTTGGTTAAAATATTTAACATTTATGTTAATTTAATTAAATAAAATAACTCTATTTTAATTAAAAATTACTCTGACAAAATTATAATGGAATTTGGTGCAAAATTCTCAATTCATCTTCTCCCTTCTAAAATTATAAGAAAAAATTTTAAGAGATTCAAAAATAATTAATATTAATTGAAATTTATATAACTTTGAAAGCAGAGTATTATTGTTTTTAGTAATCATCAAGAGCTAATAATATAACAAAAACTAAAAATGAATTTGAAAAAAACTTTAAAACAACAATAATATTTAGTTTTTACCATCTTTTACATATGTAACGAAAAATAAGAAATTGTTATCTTATCTCTAATTATTTCTATCAACACAGATAGAATAATTAAAAAATTAGCTACAATATCACATGATTTCTATCACATGATTACTCATATGAGAGCAATTTTCATCACTCTAGTCTTCCAGAAACTAATCTGAAGACAGAAATAATATAACATTATATTTAATGAAGTCCATTGGTAACTCAAGCATAGAGTAAATGGCTCTCTAGATAAAAGGAAGAAAACCACTCTTGAAATTAAAAAATTTAGTGATATTTAAATGATATTAATCAAAAATTGCCACAAAATTAATTTTTCCAGGAAATTTTGTTTTATGCAAAATTTGTTAAAAGCAATTATGAAAAATGTTTTAACTTAAAATGTACAGAATTTTGATAAAATAAAAATAAAAACATCTGTGATACATTTAATAGAATTGCCATTTGTCTCAACAACTGCTTCTATTTTGTGTATATAAATAGGCATATTGAGAAATTCCTCATGACAAAAAGTGCTTAATGGCTCTTAAAAATATGAATATCTATTTCTCATTTGTTGATATCCATTGAAAAATTATAGAAATTGGATACTATCTGTTATTGTGACATAAATTTAGCATCATCTTCTCTTGCAGATTATCATCTGACAGCAACAGTAAACAAATGGTAAAACTTATCTTTAAAACACTTAGATTGCATGCATGATGTATCTGTAGAGAACAGGGGTGGCCTGATTTCACATCTATAAAAGACACACATAAAAATTGGGATACATTTAGGAGACACAATTAAATTTTCGAAGTATTCAAGAGAAGCAAATATTTGATGTCCAATATTTTGATTATGTTTTCGAACTCAGACTTTCATCTGACTTTCAACTATCCATGCTATCTCATACTATTGACACACTTGATCACACACAGTGTTGAAAAGATAAATAATCACCAATATACATATTTTGTGCTAAACCAGCACTCATCAGTTGGTCCAGATTATCATCTCCACACATATATACAATCAATGCTGGACCAACTGATGAGTGCTGGTTTAGCATGAAACACGTATATTGGTGATTATTTATCTTTTTGATATGTGTGATCAAATGTGTCAGCAGTATGAGATGGCATGGATAGTTAAGGTCATGTGAAAGTCTAAGTTCAAAACCCTCTATATTTTACATATTGGAGTGCAGGTATGAAAAGACCTGTACTGTAGAAAAAATTCATATATTAGTATGTTTTCATAACTTTAAAAAAAATCTAAGAGAACAAAATTAATAAAAGAGAATAAAATCAATAAAAAAAAGTATTTATTATACACATATAAGTGCATCTGACTAACAAGAACATCAAAATTTGACATATAATTTATTTATGAAACATATAATAATTTTGTAAGGTGTTCATTCATCAATTGTGTTCAATGTTTAGACTTGATAAACTTAATTGTTGAGAATAATGATTTACAAGAGTACATTGTCCCAGAAATGATATTAGTTTATAAGAAGTTTCTTTTAAAATAAAGATACTTATGATGATAATAATTCTTTATTTTTTTGAATACAAATTAAGAGTTATAGCCCGAATTACTTGATTAAAGTAATGGAAAAATGAAAGTAGAACAATTAATATTTGAATAAAAACTGTACAAAAAATAACAACATTGCTTGATCAAAAGAAAATCCAGGAAACAATAACAATGAAAGCATCCAAGTTTACAATGCAAACAATCATTATAAAATTTCCATTACAAAAGAATGAAGCATGTATCATCATGCATAGTTTCAAAATAATATGTAAATATATCACACTAATATAAATCATATTATGATTTTATTTTTAAAATTTTATAAGAACTGCATTAGACCATGTAGAAAGCAACACATCACTTGTGAGTCATGATTAGGCCATGGTAGATATAAAATAATGATGAATAATGAAACATGTTTAAATAGACCACTTCAAGAAAGAGATCCAGAGCAGGGATTGGAAACTGGCAGTTCCAGAGCAACATGCAATTGCTTAGTGAAAAAAGTACAGCTCTCTTATTTTGGATTAAATTATTTTATATAAATTTTATTAAAAATGTAATATATTATGAAATGAAATTTTATTTATGTATACTAATATATAATTTGTAAATAATTGTATTAATTTTATTACACTTTTGTGATGTGTGTGAGTGGTTTAAACCGCATACCATGCATTATAATGCACACTACAATATGTTTAGTGAAACTGTCATTATAACCGGTGCCTTAAAATTGTCAATTATTTTTATTCTGTTTGATTTATATGTGTGTTTTAACTCAGTGTTAAGTTAGAAACAATTTAATTTTTATTACATTAAAATCGTGATAATAATCCTGATAGAATAATGAGCTCAGAAAAAAAAAGAAAATTAGCTGAGGAAATGAAAATAATCAATGTTTAATTTGTTATTTGCCACTTAAAAGTAATAAATCTAGTAACATTGAACAACATTTTTTTGGAAAACATTTAGATTTTAGTAAAAAGTATCTTTACAGTGATTAAAGAATTAAAAAGACAGAACATTACTTCAACAAACAAGATTGGTAATTTGGATGAAATCTTCATCAAATACTATTAAAACAAGTTTTATATTATTGCTAGAAATAGCAGAAGTGGATAAATTATTTACTGATGGTAAATTTCTAAAAAATTGCATAAACAATGTTTTCAAAATTTTGTTTAAAAATATTAATAAAATGTTGATAAGATATGTGAGAAAATTAAGGATTTACCCCTCTCAGCTAGAACTGTGAAGGAAAGAATTGTAACTATTTCTGAAGAAGTTTCAAGTGAAAATTATGAATATTAATTCTGCTGAATTTATATGCATTGCTGTTGATGATTCAATTGATATGTCCAATTCAGCTCAATTCTGCATCATGCTTGAATATATCACATCTTCTAGAGTTTCAAAAAGAATCTCTCGACATGCAGACTTTTGAAAAACAAACTAGGAATAAAGATATTTCAAAAAGTCTATTAACATGCTTACAAAATAAAAATACAAATATTGATTAAGTAGTATGTAGTGAAACTGATGGTGCTCCTACTATGATTGCAAAAAACAAAAGGTTTGTCAAATTATTCTCTACTCATATTTCTATAAAATCATTTCATTTTATTGTATTTTGCACAAGAAGCATTAGCAGCAAAATCTTTGGGATTGTTACCTCAATTGGAAAGTGTAATGGAAGTTGTTGTACCTATAATCAACTTGATTTGATCTAAGGTTTTTGAATCAAAAACATTTTAGTACATTGTCAGAAGAAATGGGTAGTCAGTATAATAATTTACTTTCATTTACATTCATAAAATGGTTATCAAGAAGGAAAACATTGAAATGGTTTCCCAAGTGTTAAAAAAAAGTAAATTTTTTTTGAAATGTAAAAATTACCAAGCAGAACACTAATTTACTCAATGATCCAAAGAGGATTCCAAATCTTTGTTTCATGATTGATATGACCAATAATTTTAATAAGCTGAATCTGAAACTACAAAGAAAAGGAAATAGCTTTACAATCATAAACAGTTGTTTACTTGAGCAGAAATTGCGAGTATTTTTGAAAGATGTTACTAAAAATGAATTTGAAATTAAATTGAGATACTGGAAAATCTCATTGTGTTCGTTATAATGCTTATCTGACAGCTAATCGGATGTTATGATTTTCCGAATGACAACCAAACCATTTACACATGACAAAGAATTTATGAGAAAAGGGCACCATTTTCTTGTAAATTCTTTGTTGCACCCTTTTCTCATAAATTCTTTGTCATGTGTTTATGATTTGGTTGTCATTCAGACAGCTATCATAACATCTGATTGGCTGTCGATAAGCATTGTAATGAGTGCAATAAGATTTTCCAACATCTCAATTTAATTTCAATTTCATCTATCTGCGCATCACAAATTAAACATTATTTAAAAATGAATTTGTGTTTTGGAAAATTTAAGAAATTATAGACTGAGTCTTGCAAATATTTGCAGAAATAGTAAGTGTTATTATAGATTACTTTAAAGCAGATTTCAAGATTAAAAAAATATCAGAAAATGATGAAACTTGTATTATATTCAATGAAATGTAGCTTGAAATTAATAGAGATTAAAGCTCTTCCTGGAATATCCATTATAAAACTACAAATAAAGCTTTTGGAAATTTGAAATAAAAATATTTGGGTTCTTCAGGAATTGGTAGCACAGATAGAGTAAATTCAGGTAACTATGGAACAAACATCACAGTACATCATTTTTAATTGCTGGAATTCTTTACCATTTAATTATTTGAATGCTAGGCAACTAGCTTTTGAGTTCTTGAAACTTATTGGTTCAACATATAATTATAAGCAATTGTTTTCTTCAATGAATTATGTTAAAAATAAACACAGGAACAGACTAATTAATTCCAAGTTTGATGACTTTATTGTGATTAAAATGTATGAAATGTATTCCAAATTTGAACAAGTTGACCAAAGAACATAATACTTCCAAAATCACACTAGTAAATTTGAACATTAACATTGTATCTTTATATTTATAATAAATCCTTTTTTTACTGATAAATTTTATTAAGCAAATTTATTGTATTTACTATAAATCTAGAAAAAAAAGTTCTAATTAAAAGTAAAATTTACAGGAAAAAAATTAATTTTTTAATTTCATCCACCAAAATATTATATACCAGCTTAAAAGTTGTCACTGCCTACATTTTATTTATTTTTGTCAAAATGGCTCTGTGGCTCAAAAATGTTCCCGAATGTTGATTTATAGTGAATGTGAAAACAAGTTGTTGCTCTCTAGACTTTTCAATGCTATGAAGTGAAAATTTGAGCAGTTTTTAATTTTTCTTTTAATCTCTAGTTACAAATAGCTAAGCGTTGTTAGCTGAGAGGTCTGTGCAGCCACCTGGCAAGCAAGCAGTTGGTTGCAGATGGTTGTTATGGGTTTGCCTCCTGGAAGATGCTATGACATATGAAAAAAAAAACATTTATAACGTTAACTGCATTGTCTTTAGATCAGCAATCTAAAAACAATTATAACCCTAAATCCCGAGTATTGGATGTGTTTAGATTAGCTCCCACTATATAACAAGACTTTTCCCAAACAAAATACCATCATATAGATATGAAAAAGAATGGTAATTTCATAATAATGTTTTACAATTAAAGCAAGGTAATGTGATTAATAATTTTTTTTAGATAATCACTAAACAAATGATAATTATCAACATCAGACCAAGGGATCCTTATAATTGTGATTTAATAAATGTTTTGGCTACCATATTTTTTAAAGTTTTGCTGGTCATTCCCATGAGCATGAATTTGAAATGTAAGTTTGTTCTAGTAGACTTATTTCTTGCATTTTGACAATACAGTCATTTCTCATACAGCAACTTTTTCCAATATATTAAGCACTTCATTAATTAATTTTATTTTTTCAATTAATTTTCCACCAACTCTTTAATCTTTGTTCTAACCTAAGGAAAATTTGATATTCCATTTTTAAAGGCCTTTGAAATTTTCAATATATTTAATATACTTAATATTTATGATTTGTAAAAAATATTAAATTGATAAGTGTATTTCAATTTTAGTCAAGCATTGGTGGTCGAGTGATCAGCACAGCTGCCTTACAAGCAGTTGTTCCAGGTTTGCAGGTTCACTTCCTAGCTGATGCTTTGACACATGAAAAAAAAAAAAACTTTAATATTGAAAATACTTTCTTTAACAATTGTAATCATACATTCTGAAATATATATTGGTGTGTTTTTTTTAAAACTGAATTTATTCCAATAGTTTAATCCACATAAAAAAGCTATTTCATTATCAAAGAAGAGGCTTCAAATACAATATATGTGTGATTCTTTCCTCTATGTGGTTTAATATAATGGTAGAATGACAGACACAAGATTTAAATGATTTTGGATTATGCTTCAACTCAGTAAAACAAAAAATAATATTAATTTGATCAATTGAATTAAATTATGTTCAATCTGTTATTTGGTTTTTGAACATCATTTGGCTTCCTGTACAAGTCACCTTATAATTAATCACTTAAATATTTTTAAAAAAGCAGATTAACATTTCAAAACAAAATTGGATTTGAAGAATCTCAAAATATATTTCCAATAATATTAATGTAAGATCAGTTTACCTTTACAATTCTTAATTATTAATCTATAGTTCTTTATGTGAATTACAAAACTGGTGAACATTAATATGTTTTGTTTTTATTATGTTGAAAAATTTTATCCACATTAAAATTAATAGGTCATACACTTAAAAAAGATATTACAGAACAAATTTTGATTTTTTTTCAATGATAGATATTAATATTTTTATGAACATTTACTTTAATAATATTATTCATTTTATCATTTTATCATTTTATTTTTGCTATTAAGGATTTGGCAATTTTATATTGCTAAAGCTATTAATATATGGTGTATCTGAACTTAGTTCAGTTCCATATGACTATTTCAGTTAGATAGCTGGATTGGAAAACATATGGATGTCTGAAAATTTCAGATTTTCTACTCAATAGTTATACATTAGATAAAGTGCTGGGCTTGTCCTAGTATTTTTAATCTAATGCTTATATACTGGCATCTCACTGACGACATCAGAAGCAGAAACTGGTCTGGGGTTGAGGATATTTTCAAAGCTTGTTAAGAGCTTATTTTGTGAGCTCTATATATAACATTTCTAAATACAAGCTTTATTACATTAAGTCATGTGACATCTTATTTGATTTTTTTAGCATTTTAATAATGTTTAAAACAGCATATCATTTAATAATTAAAATAATAAAATGTTTATTGCTTACAAGTTTATAACATTAGAGCACCTGAGATGAATTGCATTCCATGGGTCTTCTGCTTCAATGTCTAACTCCCTATCATTGCATAAATCCATAAGATATATTTTAATATCGAAATTGTGTTTCAAATAATATTTATGTATGACAGAAATCAAATGATTGATTTCTGACATTTCCATATTTTTATTATCTAATGGAAAATTATCTACAGACCACATTTTGACTATAATTAAATATTTCATATATTTTATCAATTTAAGCATATGTTTTAATTTATTTGTCATATAAAGTTCTAATAGACAGCAATAAACATATTTTATAGATTTTTAAATAATTTATTAATTTTACAATGTGATTTCTTTTATCTGAATTCAGTGATGTGTATTTATAAATTTTAATTGTTAGTCTAAAGTATTGATTGATATTAAATTTATTTTTTTACATGAATATTTTTTCAAAGATTATTTTACAGTTTATAAATATCTATTAAAATTAATAGTCTCATAGTAGGACAAATAAACGATCAATTTTTAAACTTTGTTTAAACTTCCAACTGTTTTATTTTATGTAGCTATCAAAAAGCCAATTCTACTGGCTATATAATAATGACGATATAATGAGCATCCAGTTATTTTGAATTAGTCGAAAAACAAGAATGACAATCTTTGCAAATAGTGGATTGGTAAGAAGCCATTCCATTGTACAAAGCATTGTTCTGCATTCAATTAATTAGAGACAGTTTTGTCTCTTACTTAATTATATACCTCCACAATGTAATAATATTTTTAAATTTCTCTTGTCAATTTTTTAATGAAATATTGACTTTAGACCAGGGTGGGAAAATAGCAGTCTACAGGCCACATGCGCCTGCCAAGACAATCAGAAACATCCGCCTTGAACTGAGATTTCCTTCCCATGCATGACTGAAGATTCATCTCATATTTTCCACTAGGATGGCCACATCAATACACATGCACAGTGTAGATATGATGGCAGTGCTTTTCCAGTTGATCTGGTTAATTTCAGTTTTGTCTTTGCATTAGCAAATATATACATTTCCAACTTTAGTGAAACCATGAACCCTCCAAAAAAATGTAAAATCTATGATGATGTCATGTGTTTAATGAAGAATGGACAAACAAATATTTATTTGGTAATACAGGGAATAAAGCCATGTGTTTATTGTGTCATGAAAAAAAAGTGTGACCCTCCACTAACCTTCGTTTCCACAAAGTGGCCTCCAATGTGGCCCTCCTCTAACTTCTGCAGCCCCCAAGCCAAAACAATTGCCCACTCCTACTTTAGACCAATTTTTTTTTGTGATTATAATTGTTAAGCAACTTAATCTTGGTTTTAATGTAACGAATAACAAATTATTATTATTATTGTTAAATATTAATGTTAAATATATATTAAATAAGGAGACAACAACAATGTAATTTTTAAAATAGTTTTTATTAAAATAGAATAGAAAAAAATCTTAAAAATGAAATCTAAAAAAAAATCAAAGTTTACTTGTCCTAAACTTGAACTACATATCTTATGCATATCAGGTACATAGAGAATAATTATTTTATAAAGTATTAATAGCTAAGGCAATCTTCCTGCACTTTTTAGTTTAATTATTGTATTATATTATTATAATTTACTTTCTCATCTTCCATGTCAATGGGATTTTCTTCCTTTTAATGTAGTTGTTAATTATGAATATACTCGTTCTTTCTTTTCAAAATTAATCTATGCAACCAGGATATTAAAATTTTTTTATATATATTATAAATGAATAGAATCAACTAATAGGCTATCTCTTAGAAATTTGAATACTACCATGAAGCAAATATACAGCCATCATGTTAAGCAAGCCAATTGAAAATTATAAAATATGAGAACTAACTAAATGTATAAATATTCCTCACAAAAATAATTAAACAATTCAAAACAAAGCAAAACTCTCTATACAGTAGTGCCATCTTGTGCCAACAAGAGCAATCAATGGATGCCAGAAGGCTTGTGCATAAAATCCCTATCTCACTGATGAAGGCCACAAGCCAGAAACTTGTCTGAGGATATTGGATAAGTAGGCACTAGATAGGGATTTTATGCACAAGCCTTCTAGTATCCATTGATTGCTCTTGTTGGCACAAGATGGCACTATTGTATAGAGAGTTTTGCTTTGTTTTGAATTGTTTAATAACAATTATGTGCTAGTGTGAGATAGTGATCATGTGAAAAATAATTGAAGTAACTAATAATTACTACACAGCTAATAGATTCTCTGAGAGTTTTGAAAAAATGTTTAAAAATTAATGGCATCTCAGGGTTTTATTAATTATTTGTAAACTTTCAATCGAAATAGCTGAATAACAAAATATATTTTTATTGTATCCAATTATATCCTACAATAAGTAAGCCTTAATGCTTTAAATATAAATGTAAATAATAGTAATAGCATTATGTTATACTAAATATGGGCATGCATATTAATTACTCCATATATATCAAATAATAATTATCAATTAATTATGCTCTCTTTCAATAATTTTTATTATAATGTAGATCTAATTATAAATTAGTTAAGGCACATTGAAAAGGGCAAAATTTAATATTTACCAAAAAGAGCTTTTTTGTATGTGTATGATTATTATATATACATTATTGCTGTATTATATAAAGATATTTTATATTATATCATTGATTTATTTAAACCATTATAATTAAATATTCTTAGCATGAATAGTATCATACTATAATTAATAAAATTATATATTATACAAATTTTAAAATATGTTATAAAACAAAATATAAGGATATCATGTGACCATAAGCTACTAATTATATGTGATGCAAAGTGTAAAAATACAAAAATCAAAGTAATTTAATAAATATAAAGTAAGTTTTATTTACAAATAATAATATTAATAAATTAAGATTATTAATAATAATAAAAAATAAACAATCAGATATTTTCTCAAACTTTGAGAATATAAAATCATAAAATTCAAATTCAATTTTATTTAATATAATGTGTGATTATTACCCTACATGTTATTTAGGCAGGTCATGCATTAAAGAAAGATTGTTTAAAATAGCATTAAAGTAGCTTTGAAATATAATTATTAAATGTTTACAATAATTTATTCTCAGTCTCTATTTACTATTATACCATCAACCCTTTAATCAAATGTGTTTTTAACACACAAAATGTGTATCATTTTATTATATTCTACAAAGTATATTTACCCTACATGTGTGACTCTAGAAAACAATATGAGTCATGGAATGCCTGCCCAGGTTATAATATAAATGACCAGAAGGTTTTCTCTACTGAATGATTGTACAGCATTAACTCAAGGAATTTATGGGTATGGAGATTAGAAATATCTTTAAAAATAATTCTTTTAACAAGTATTCAAACATATAATTCTAGAGCACATACAATATATAGCATTACATCAATGCTTATAAAAGCAACCTAGAGCAATGAAGAGTTTTACTCTTTAAATTCTACCATAAAATATTTATTAACATCTCAACACAATACAGACTGGAAAGTATTTTAAAGATCACTAAAATATGATGCTATTTAAAAATTATCATAAATACTAATCTTATGTATAATATTTTAACCAATACCCTTTCTCAACAACAAACATGCACACATATAAATTATGTATTAATATTAAATGAAATTATAAATTCAGTGGCTAGATATCCAGCTTCTAATACTCTACCTTCCTGGTAGCTATTATTAGAGAAATTTAATTTCATTAACAGCAATAAGATAAGGAATGATAATAAAAAAGAAAATATATTCTAATAAACTACAGTTCTCTAAATATCCTTGACTTTCTGTGAAGATAAAAATTTTAATGCTTATATATATTTTGAGATTTTACAATAATGCAAGTATTATCTTAATCCTTCAGTGTTTATCCAAAGAATGACACAGTAATGTTTTATTTAAAATAAATTATGTCTACAGGTGTTTGCACAAAATGTTATATCCAAAATTAAGTTTTCTCCTTTTAGTAAATAACTTATGTAGCAGAAATTTAACAGTATTCCTTTATGCAATTTAATACGTTTAAAGTTTTAAAAAACATTTTGATTCAGTTAATTTATGCATTTTTATTTGTGATGAAGTTTCACAGATGTTATTTCTTTATTTGTAAATTCCAGAACATCCATTTGCTTCATATTAACATATAAAGGAAAATGTCCTTGTAAGAAATTGCATTATTTCTTGCAATAAAACATTTTAAAACTACAGATAATATTTTAATGAGTATTTTTTTAAAAAAAAATACATATTTCAATAAATATTTAAGTTGCAAATATTAAAACAAATCATTTTTATATTTATTTATTAATTTATCCTCATAATAAACAATCTGTTTAAATTAAAAATGATAATTTTACACCAGAATTTTAAAATAGTACTCTTTAAAATTTTAAAACAGATAAAATAAACAGAGAATAAATATATTTGCACACACATACTTTACCCAAATTATCAACAATATGTCACATTAATTGTTGAAGTTAGTACATCTTGCAAGTTGCAATGAATCTTTGATCTGTAAATTGAAGAAATTATGTAGTGTTTGATTGTATTAGTTGTTGCTATGATTCTAGTTAAAAATATATGTAGCTGTAAACTTTAAAAAAAACCTTCAATAGCACTAGAAAAGCATTTTTGGTTTTATTGTATAAAGATGTATACAAAAAAATGAACTGAGAAGAAGAGAGCAATCTTACAAATGACATTTTTTTATGTTCTTCTGCTAAATTGTTAATCATTGTGCTGAAAAACACCACATTCATAATCTTATATTAATTTATGTGAAATTATTTAAAATTAAACAATCGATGTTTAAAATATCTCATTAACTGCATTGTTGTTACTATAAAGATTATTTATCAACAGTGTAAGAGTAGCCAATTTATAGAACTGCCCATTATGATAATCTAATCAAGCAGTTAACTTTTAAAAAAATTCTGACATATTATAAAAGAAATAAAATATATCTAATAAATTCTGTATTTGCATATTGTAATCAATATTTAAGACTATTTTTTACAGTATGTACTATATAGACTTAAATAAATAACATTTTATATACAAATACATTATTTATGGTCATTTATATAGCATTAGATGCCACATTTTATTATGTGCAGTAGCCATTTTCTTGAAAGGACATTGCAATTTTTCAAATAAAACAGTATGTTGTAATGGTAAAAACATAAGATATTTAAATAAAAATTAAGAACATGTGACTTCAACTTATTTTTTATGCATTTTCATCCTATACAATTTATTTTTAAATGCATAAAATCATCTCAGTCTTTTATTTATTTTTTACTTTAGCAAAAGTAAGCAATTATAGATAATAACTTAGAATGCACACTCCACTATTTTGGTTTCAAAAAGAAGCACCAACCCACTACTGACACAAACAAGAACTAACCAAAGCCTGATCCATTGTCAGTGTTCCAATTATTTTAACTATTGACTAAAAAATTGCATTTTTTGTTAAAAATTAAAAAATAACATGCAAATTTTGTAGAACTATGCTCAATAAAAAAATCAAATACCTCTACAAATAGAAATGACAAACATATTAATAATTGGAAAATGACTGGGCTAAAAAAAAGCAAAAATCGTATAACCAAAAGATCAAATTACTGCTGCAGTCAAATAAATATGCACATTTTGTACAATTATACACAATAAAAAAAGCATATATCTTTAGAAATTAAAGTATCAAACATATTAATGATTAAAATATGACGGATGGGAAAAAGCAAAAAATCATGTGATCAAAAGATCAAATTACGGCCACAATCAAATAAACATGCAAATTTTGTATAACTATTTATTCTAAATTAGTATCCCATTTTAATTTGACTTAAATTAGAAATCATAAAGATTTTAACTTAAATTTGCTCGACTGAATATTTTAGCTAATACATAACAGCAGACAATTTAAAATTAGTTATTTATAATATATGACCAAAATTTACTTATAGATTTATGATGAATAAAATTTATATATATATATTGCTGTTATAATTTTTTAAGTTCAATATAATGTTGTCGTTGTCTTGCAGATATCTGAAACAAATTATAAGATTATTATTTAACAATTCTAAATATTTAATTCTCTTTTCTTTGATTATAGTAATTATTATAAATTCATTATAACTGAGTATCTAGCAAATAAATGTTATTTTTAAACTTAAATTTAATAATTTTTGATATAAATTAGATTTTTATTACATATATTATATAATCATTTCCTTCTCTCCTCTCCCCTTTTCTGAAAATACTTTAGATTAATGATAATTTCAGTTTTAATTTGACTTAGATGTTTTAATTCAAAATTAGTTGGCTGAATATTTTAGATAATATAGTCCACCATAAAAATTAATATATAACCAAAATTTATTTTTAATTTTGTGTTGAATAAAATTTGTATTTCTTTTATCAGCATTGTTTCTTTTTATAATTGGAATAATGCTTTCTGTGGCTTGAATATCTCAGAAACAAACTACGATATTATGATTTAAAATTAAGCAAATACTTTACAGTAAATGATATTTTACACATATCTAGTGATTTAGATTGTGTAATACTCAAAGTCATTTTTGTTTCTCAAAATAAATTGCAATTAATATCACTAAATTTTATAATTACTATACAATGATCATAACTTTTGCTAAAAGCAAAATACCATTAATAAAAATTTCAATCTATAAAAGTGAGTAAATATATACTTTTTATGTTAATGTACAATTAATGTACACATTTTAAAATATAATATTAATACATTTGAAATATTACCAAAATCACTCTTTTCTTTATTTTGCTATAGTATCTTATATAAATACAATCTATCCAAACCACTTCAAACACTTTTTAGCAAAACTTTATTTGTACATATATACATACACCTACATTTCGACTGTCCTGCAGTCCTCTACAGAGCTAGTTCACTCTAATCTTTGAAGAAGACTCTACAGAACAGTCAAAATGTTGGTGTATGTATATATGTAAAAATAAAGGGTTTTGCTAAAAAGTGTTCAAAGTGGTTTGGATAAATTACAATAATACATTCGGTTGTTGTACTTCATAAAAATAACTTTTGATTACTTACTGTACTGAATAAAGTGTTGTTTTTTATTTTTATTTTTTGTAAATAGATGTAAAAGTGAACACAATAACATCTTCACTCTCTCAAACCAAGATGCTTCAGATTGGCTTATATAAATCATAATTTAGATTAAAGATAAGATGGAGGTTATCTTTATAAAATCTCTATCTTGTGTTTCGGTTTGAGAATATTCTTTGTACTCAACACAACATTGTTCAGCTATTATAAAATCAGTAAGGCGTATGTTAAAAAAGTGAAATCCTTTCTTATTAATTTCATATGATCTGTGCACTTAATAAATAAATTTGAATGTTATATAATTTCTATTAATTTATAAGATTAACTGAAAGTAAATTTAAAGATTTTGTGAATGTTAATGTAGATAAGAAAGTAATGGATGTAAAAGTAAACACAATAACATCTTCACTCACTCAAACTAAGATGCTTTAGATTGCACTATATAAATTTGAATTTAGGTTAAAGATAAGGTGGTTGCTCTTATATTTATAAAGTCTCTTTTTTGTGTTTGGATTTGAGAGTTTCCTTTGTACACAATACAGCATTGTTGAGCTATTATAAAACTCCACAAGGCACATATGTTAAAAAGGTGAAATCCTTTCTCTTTAATTCTGTAATCATTATACTTTACTTTAGAAATGTCATTAAGGATTGTATTGATTGTCTTGCAAAGATAACTAAATGAAAATTAAATAATGTACTATATATTAATCATACTTGTTTTATAATCAAAATATTTTATACTGTAATACTGCATACTATACTATATATAATTAATAACTGTATTGTACAATTTTAGCATGAATGTCATGGCTTTTCTTTCAAATGATATAATGTTTCTATTCTATGACATCATAATTTTACAAGATGGTCACCATTTTCAAAATGGCCATAAAACCTAATTAGAAAATTATTTATAATCATTATAGCAAATAATCGGTTGTAAATCAAAAAAGGAATGCAAATTAGTGATGATTGCTATGGTGAATCTTTACATAAATGTCCCATGCTAAGCAGAGTATAATCTATATTATTTTTTGTAAGAGTATATTTATTATTTTGTTGTATTTTTTCTCAATATTTACACCATATTTATATGTGTAGGTTATGCATATTTTCAGTACAATTTTAATATAACTGATTTATTTTAAGTTTCAAAAAATAATTTCTAACTGCACATATACTTAATGACTGAAATTATATTTATATATAGAAATATTGTAATGTTTCAAACAATGTATTATATTGATTTCTCTCTTCTTATTAAAATTCTATCACACCTTACAATTTGATGCAAATTGATATCAAAATGTTTGCAGCAATTTAATGAAAATTGATTACTAAATTAATAATTCGTGTTTTTATTTTGTGTCGTTTGAAAAATGTTGATTAAAATATTAGGAAATGAAGGGGTTAATTATATATTTTGACTTTGCAAATTAGTGACTGGAAGGAAAGAAGTAAACGAAAATAAATTAGAAAAATTGTTGGTCTGGAAATTACAATTTCTGATTTATAAGTAATTGATGCTCAAAGAAGAAAATTCTGACGCAAAGGGATAAAAGGAAAATGATTTATTATTAAAAATGACAACTTTTCTTTCTTTGTGTAACAGCGAATATTAGTTTCATTTGAAATGGATTTGACCCATATTAAATGATCGCGCATGATAATATGAAATTATTAAGGATCAGAATGAATGCTTTATAGTTTTTACAATCTAAACTCTTTATATCTTTCAAACAATAATTTAAAACAAAACAACTTTATTAAAATACATTTTGTATAAACAATTATGTTTTTCTTAAAAATACAATTCATGTGCTTGAATATTCTCAGGTTAAAACGGTCAAAGATTTGACATTAGTAAATTATATAACGTTACGTTCCTACACATGGAAAAATTATTACATGTTTATACAAAAAGAAGATCAATAATTTATAACTAGAGGCTAAACATTTTTTTAAACTTATCTAACAAAAATCCATATGCAAAAATAAATATTGTAGTTTCACATCTGTCTAAAAAGAACAATATATAAGTGGGTCAGAACTTCAATATATAAACTTTTGTGCAGTTTAACTAATAGCTGAAAGTAGATTCATGGAATAAAACAATAAAATCGAAATAATATCTAAAGTTTATTATATCTATAAAGATATTAGATACGAGAAAGAGAAAGGTGATTAACTCCAAGTGTACGTAAATTTAAAAAATCAGATATATTAATCTTTAATTGAGGTTTAAAGTTTATATCTGTGCTAGAGATAATTGCTAGTTTCGAAAATGCTTAGTAATAATCATTAGTGTATTTATCTGAAATAGATGGCGTCAAAGTTGTGAATGGAGGGAGTTTGACAATGTAAATGAAAATATAACAATTTTCCTCTTGATAAATATTTTGCATATAATAAAGATATATATGAGTGATAGTGACCTGGGCCAACTGATGAGTGCTGGTTCAGCACAAAATGCATCTCAGGGGGCATTTGTCTTTTATTATGTCTTTATTTATATGAATTTAAAAAGAATGGGGAAGTATGGAGGTGTTTATTATATCTAAAATTTATTCCATTTTTTTTCATATTAAGTTGTTTGTATTGTTTTATAAGTATGTGAAATTGTTTAAAATAGGTATATATGAAAAAATTATTTTCAAAACAATTTTATAAATATATCTTCTAAAAAGTAGTTCAAAATTATATTTGGCAACTAAGGCAAAATTAAAAATACTGAACTTGTTTTGCGATTTAATTGTTATAATAACTTGCATAAATCTTTAATACTGATATTTCAACAATTATTCAAAGAACAGTAACATCTACGTAAGATTTTATATATTTTAATTAATATTTTATTTACTTATTTCTCAAAAGTATATATTAAAAATAGGTATTATATAAAAAAGGTGTGAAATGTTCTAATGAACTTGCCTATAAGTTAATTGATTTAGCTTGACTCGTTGTAGGTTAGCATTAATCTATAGTGAGTAAAACATGAAAACATCCAACTTGTAATCAAGCTTGGAATTCTCAGTTAGCTTCATATAGCCCAGTAATGATTCAATAATGCTCAAAAAGGGTATCTTTTCTCACAGGGCAATTAGAAATACTAATATGTAATTTTTTTTTTAAATAATTTCTATTGGGACTATTGAAGACGCTTTTACCATAAAATGTGTATTTAAAGTTTGGTTTACCTTTTACCTATATGATATCAACATTCATAAGATACATTAACACTAACAAAGAAAGTAGTAATAATTTGTGGATTGATATATCTATACCAGCATGATGGTTTGTTCATAAAGTCTATTAAATATATTTTCATATAGAATAAAACAATCAAATAGCAGAACCTATAAGAATAATATTAATAAAATGTCAGTTGTGAAATTGGATAAAGTGGTTATATTCGAATTAGTTATATCTATGACAAAAATTACATTTGCTTATATAAATATAAAATATTAATTAGTTTACATAGTAATTTTTTTAATCAATGTAGTTAATACATTTGAATTGAGTACAAATATATAACTATCAACATAAATTGCTTCCAGACTTTCTGAAAATAAAATGGTACAATTTTTATGAAACATAATAAGAATTATTTAATTTCATAAATGAATTTAGTTAATATATTATACTTTTGAAATGGTTTTATATTGGTTTGCAGAATAAATGACTGATTAGACATTGAGAGGACAATGATTTGTAAAATATGTCATGGAAGAAGATCTGCCAGAGAGGCTTTAGCTTTTGATGTTAAGCATATCTAAATTCATCATAGATTACTTTATTCTTTTTATATCTCATGAAGAAGTGAAAATATTGTATGGCATATTAGATTATGATTGAGATTATATGAAATGTTAAATCATCAATGTAGTGATAGGGTATTTGTAGATAATTCCACAATAAAAAATACAGTTCAATCAGTTTGCATATTTAGATGTACAGCATAGTTTTACAAAATTTAATAGTACTTTGTTGATTGTTATTTGAAGAATATATGACAACAATTTGAAATATGGTAAGAGTTTGATAAAAAAAAATTAGTGTAACTAAAAGTTATGCTTATTTATAGTTTATTAGTCATATCTGAGTTAAATATATTTTTCAAGTAGGATGCCATTTTTCTATCATACTGAAGATTTCTACTAAAAGTTTTAATAATTAAAACTGGAATTTTTTATATAGTAATATTGGATGAATGTTTTCAGAAACCAAATCTTAATTAAGTATTAGTTTCAAAATTTTTTTATTGATAAAAATACTAATTTCTTTTTTGTGATATAGTAGTTTATATTATGGGCTATTTCAATTAATTGAATAGTTGCCAAAGATACTGAATGGAATGCATCTTATAAACCAAAAAGAAATATAAACAAAAGTTTTATTTACAAGAATATATATATTACTTATGTTGATTAAGTCAATGGAATTGGCACAATTAATCAAAAAGTTTTGTGGGAATGTTTAAAATTATTTGGTCATCTGTTAATTCATAGTTTATTGTTTGTATATGATTATATGAAAGTATTGATATTTATAGATTTTTGACAGTCTTTTTTTTTTTGGTTGGCTGTCACAATGTAATAGAGATTTGATGTGAATTAAATTTGAAGTTTTTAATTTTTGAATATATAAAATATTCTTAACAACTCCAATAAAAAACAAGAGTGTCTTTACTTTAATAATTATTATTCAAAAATTCAGCTGCTTTATCAGACCATAATGGAGCTAGAACATACTTTAATTAAATTATTTATTTTAAGGCTAATATTTTTCCACATTTATTTTATAAATATGAGATATGGACTTTGCATCATTTAAATATAAAGTCTTTTTTTATATATAAGTTGAAAATATTTCGAAACCATTAGAGTTTATACTGCTAAGATGAAAAATTATTTTGCAAAGATTAACTGTGTGATTTACTTAATAAAGAATAATTTGGTGATACACCATTTAATTAAAACTAAGTGTAGAGAGTTATAAAATACGAATCATCTTCCTAATCTTCAATATTTTTTAATTTCCTTAGCTTGAAATAACATATCTAGTAAATTGCCAAATAGTTATAGTTTGCATGTTATACCTTAACTTTTTTATATTTGTCAATATTTTTTTTCTTTCAAAGTTTATTTATATTCTCTCCCTTCTCATTTGTTGCCTAAATAATATAATGAATAAGTTTTATAAAAGATTATATGTATAATTTAATATTATTTTCTTTTATTTTTTGATTAGTTTAGTTAATAATATTTTAAATAATTATCTACAAATAGCCTTGCATTGAAAACAACTGGGGTTTGTATATAAAATAAAAATGAATCAATTACTTATTTTATTTATAAAAAATAACAAATAATTCCAGTTTTAAGATTAAAGATAACTTTGAAATTTACCTACTGAAAGTGAAACCCATGCACACCTGCATTTCGGTATAGGTGATATCTTCCTAAATCAGTAATAAAACTTGAGATATATTAACTTTCAATGATATAATCAAATTTATATATCTTTGGCAAAATTAGTTTGAGGAACTTTTTAACATCATGCATGCGAATGTTTTTTGATAAAAAAATTCTCAAGCATAATTGATTTTATGTCATTTACAAATAATTATACTGAAATGTTTTTTTTACAAGAATATCATGTTTATTAATAGATAACATATACTAATAAGTTTTAAACAATATGTAGAAATTTAAAAGGAAATAGAATAATATAATTAAAAAAATTATATAGAATGATAAATAAGATTCATAGGAAAGATTAGAAGTTTCAAAGAAAAAAAACAGTCTGCAGTTTTATTACATGATCACAATTGGAGGGCAGGAAATTTCAATGATGCTTTAGAATGTTAATATACACACTAATATTTAAATTAACGAATTGATTCCATTGGACAGTATAAAACATAAAGAACTTAAGAAATGGGCTTGAAGCAAAAATATCTCCATTACTTGAAGAAAAGTCAGTCCATAAAAATATATAAATTATTTCAGTTAGTTCAATTACAATTTGAAGTAGCAAAATGTTTTAACAATTCTAAATATAGATTTTCATAGTATAAACAGGTAAATGTGTTTATGTTTTCAAAAAATATTTAATATTTTAAGTAGATAATAAAAATATCCCAATATATAACTATAAGTTATTAAAAATTTTTAATTCATTGGAATTTAAAACAGGCATATCAGGATAACGTTTTTATCTTGACAGGCTTAAATTTCGATACTTTGGAGCATGAAAAACTAGTTTGTTAATTTGGTTTTGAACAAATGGACTTTTGCTGCTGCTACTACTCCTCCTCCTCCTTCTCCTCCTCCTCCTACTACTACTGCTGCTGCTGCTGCTACTGCTACTACTACCACTACCACCACTACTACTACTACTACTACTACTACTACTACTACTACTACTACTACTACTACTACTATTATTATTATTATTATTATTATTATTATTATTATTATTATTATTATTTAAAAGGAACTTTATGGAGCTTAATGATTGTACAAACAGAAAAAAAACCTGGAATACTGGTGCATATATCAATGTGACAACTTGACATTTATATGAAGAATTGTGAAATATATATATATCTTTACCATTAAAAACATTATAACAAAAAGACCAAAAAAATGTATTATTGTCCAACATTGAATGATTTCAAGTGTCCATTCTTCAACTCTATCTTTTACAGCAGGATCATTTTATGTAATCAAAAGTTCTTTGATCTGATTTCTTTGTCCATTTTTTCCCCTTTCCTTTTTTTAGAGGCATTAATGACCAAGTTGATGTGTAAATGTTTGTTGGTGAAATTTATTACCCCTCTTAGCCTTATTATTCCTATTTTGTTCCAAAAGATATTTGGATGCCTCCTTGTGTTTGTACCATATGTAAATGTGCATCTACTACAACATAGTGAAAAAGTGCAAATGTATCAAATGTGTGTGAAGTTACTTTTCCCATAAAATTGGAAGAGTGTTTGAATAGTATAATTTTTATTTTTGAATAAATTGGGAATTCCAGTCCTAATATCTATTGTAGGACAAGTAAAAAATACATGTGACTGAGTTTCTGATTCTCTTTTGCAAAGCCTTCACATAACATCCATGTTAATTATTATTATTATCATCATCATCATCATTATTACTATTCCAAGGTTAAACTTTATTGACACTCAAAAAAGGTTACAAGTTACATTTTAAAACATGAAGTCTTAGATACAAATTGATTCATGATATTGTAATAAAAGTTTACAATCTTGACTGTGATAGGAAAGAAAACATGATTTACATTAATTAAAAGAAAAATAATTATACAAGATACCTATGTCAAATTAAGTTTACATAAAATTTTTAAATGTGATATTGAGAGAAATATGTGGAAACACGTGATAGTATGATTGAAAACATACTGGAGAAGAGGTTGAAGTTGGGCTCATTTGGTGAGAGTACTATTATTTTCATAGCTAAGATCTTATTGTTCATTTGTTATGTACATTCCTTGTGAAAAAATAGAAAAATACTAGTCTGCAGGAATTGCATCTTGGAAAAACATAAAAACACCAGTTCAGCATGCATTTTATGCTGGGAGAATGAAAAAACATTAATATGCATGAATTCCATCTTGGCAAAACAGAAAAATACTAGTCAGCATGAATTGTTTTCTGGGGAAATGGAAAAATACTAGTTCAGTATGGATTGTATTTTGGAAAAATGGAAGAATCATATTCAGCATGAATCTCATCTTGGGGAGATGGAAAACACTACACAGCACAACTGCATTCTGGGAAAATGAAAAAACATCATTTCAGTGTAAATTGCATCCCCTGAATTAAAATTCATTTGTCTTGAACTTGACATCCAGTTAGATAGCCTTCTGTAGTAATGAATTATTTTAATGAGTATCTGGAACATAGTTATTTATGTAGCTAGTTGTATGATGAATCAGATGAATTGCCATGAAGGTTGTTAGTTGTGTCTACTGTAAGTTGTGACCACTTACAGATTGGATTGCTAATGAGTGATCAGATCACTGTAAAAATGTCTGAAGGAGGATGGCTATGAAGTTATCCCATAATTTTAGCTGGTGTAATTTTTTGATAATGTAGATGGATACCTCCTGGTGTTGTTGTCTAACAAAAAGGTGCAACAGGTACATAAGAAGGCAAACAGAGTAAATATGGTTGTGTATGCTCCAGGAATGTTGAGTCTTTGGAAAGACTGAGTTATATGGTGAATGAAAGTAGCAGGCTGCTTGTATTCATTTAAAATAATTTTCCATGTGAAGTTTAGTGCTCAGAAATCATTGAGAAGATGTTGTTGAGTCTCATTGGCTTTATGCCATAGCCACAGAATGGGTGAACATTTTTGTATAGATGATGATGCCACAAAAAAAAGGATGCTGGAAGCACATGTAGGTTGCCTCTAATTAGGTAGTCAAAAGACTTTGGTTCCAGTGCCCATTTTTTAAATTGTTGGAGAAGGCAATTGTTATTTATCCCAAGCATGGGGAGGGGATAAACACTGCTAAGGTCTGGATAAAGCATAATTACATATAAAAATAATATTTTTTTAACATGTGTATTTTAAAATTGTTTTAATTGTATAAACAAAAAATGCACTTATACCTACATGCACACATAAAATAAGAATTTACTACTTGTTTATTTATGTTTATGCATTACTTATAAAATATATGCAGTAAAGTAAAATATTAATAAATGAATCTATCACTACATAAATTTAATTAGTCCAATCTTCCTAATAATAAAATATTAACTTTATTACAATATATGATTTAATACACTACCTGTTAAGCAAATTAAAATTAAAAAATCATGAATGTCCCATCATTTTATATTATGCTGTATTATCAATAACTTTATCAATAATGTGAATCATTTGATCTTTCAAAATAATTGATAATTAAATAAACCAATACTTTTTTTAGGAATATAATAATTCCATGTTTGAATCTAAATTTAAAATGGTACAACATGATCTATACAAATTATTGTGATCTTTTACAGAAATATTAACATGAAAATAAACATATTAAATTGATTTTTAAAAAACTACTAGATATATTATAAATAATTAATATTTTAGAATATATTGTAACTAAAAAAACTGAAATATTGTCTTGGAAAGATGCCAGTTCACTTATGTTTAAAAAATGGTTGAAATATATGAAATTTGGCATTTTAGTAATCTATAAATATAATTTTGGTTTAATTATATGCACCTGGGTCTCATTTTATGTGGATTATTTTAATGTGATTTTGAAGTTATGCGATTCATGTTTTTTCTTAATATTTTTCATATTTCACTATATTTATTAGTTATCAAGAAATTTAAATTATTAATAACTTATTTTAACTTGAAATACTTTTTTTTTTTCAAAAATATAACATTATATTAGAGGGAATATAGCCTGAAGCTATATTTAGAATAAATAACCTACTTATACTAATGAGTAAATAATAATAATAGATTTATACTTACATATAAAAATATCGCAATAAATATTCAAAAATTTTAAACTTTTAAAATGTACTTTGTTAGGTATAACAGAAATAAATAATGTAGATTTTTAAAATAAATAACGAAGATTTTATTGATTTTATAAACTAAAAATAATATTTTAAATGATAATGTATAATCTTTTTGTTTTGATTGCGATCCTCATTTTTTTAATATAGAAACAAAATGTGAACATTTAAAATTTATTTCAGTAGTAAAAATCAGTTGTCAACAGAAAACCATTAACACAGCACAAGACTGAAATTGGCACTAGTTGTGTAAATGAGATGGAGCAGAATATGGTAAAAATTAGAGTGGGGAATGGAAAATAAAGTGGCTAACAAGTTTCTCAGGGCATAATTGCTGAGAGATTCTTGACTTCGTTCATGAAGAAGCTACATCACATCACATCGACGAATCTGATTTCTTACCAGTTTACAAACAAATCGCACATTTGAAAATAGCGATAATGATTAAAATAGGTATGAAAAAATACCAAATTAAATACTATAGTTAATAAAAAAAAGTTTGTCTTGTACCAATTTTTTTCAAATATTTGATATTTTTTATTAGTCATACTTTATTTCCTTATTTTTTTAATGCAAATTTTAAAGTATTTTTCCTTTTTGCTTTGCTTTTATGCGAATTCTGAAAATTACAACTCCTATCCCCCATTTTTTTAGGTAAATTAAGTCTATTTTTGTGCGATTTTTTTTAACGTGGGTTTTCTGTGGAACCTATCTACCACATAAAATGAGACCCAGATGTACATTGCTTTGGTCAAATTAATATATATATATATATTAATTTAAATATCTTTTAAGGACTTGAAAATGCAAAGTTAAAGTATAAGAATTTTCATACAATAACCTAGATAAAATTATAGCAATGATGTAATCATGGCAGAACTATTTAAAATTAATAGTGAAAAATGAAAACTGCTGATCTATATTAGCAATAGCATTTGTAAAGCTATGTTAAAACCTTTTCACTTGCAAAGCAGCCATATTGAATATTTGAAAAATTATGTTAAGCCACAAATTTAATCATAACTTAAGTTTGTATTATTCAAAAAATGACATAATATATATTGTTTGAAACATAAAACATCAAAGAATGTAATTAAGCTAAAAAAATATTGTCATTGATATTCGAAGTAATAAAAAAAGAATAAAAGCTAATATTTCTAATAATTATTTTCATATTATTTCATAAATTCAAAAGTATCATGCATAAATGTTAAAAGTATAATTTTATTAGTAAGCCAGTTGGATTCATCATAAAATTTCTAAAAAAGTGGTATATTATAACACTTCTCTAAGATAATCCATCACTTGAAAACTTAGTACTTTTCATTTTTTCTAATAGCCATTCAAAATGTATTTCAACACAGGGGCTTGCAATGAATACATCATTCCTAATAATATCCCTTATAACAAGTAGTTAATATTGATCAATAATTAGTGTAATTTGAATATTAAAATAATGAACTTCAATACAGTTTGTAATTTATTAAAAATTACTACTAAAATAGTCACTATATGCAAAATAAAATAAAAAGTGAATGAAATACTAAATTCATTATAGAGTTAAGCTTGAGGTACATAAGTTAGTAGTTTAGAGTCTGTGTGATGTAGTATTATTTATCCTATCTTTATAGGTTTTGAGGGCTCATATTGCTTTATGCTATTATGACCATAAATTTAGTAATAGCTTCATCAACTGCTACCTATCTTTACATTTGATATGCAGTTTTGAAATTTACATTGCAGTTGTGTATAATCAGCCAAAGTTTATATACTGTCAAAATCTTTACTTTTAGCATTTGCATATTTTTATTATTATTAAAATGCAGACAAGACATTATAAAAAAATCTAAATCAGATCATAATATTTGCAAAATATGTTTATCTTTGCCTTATACCACCTAATTCAAATACTGGATCCAAGCCCACATCATACCAGAAAATGCAGATAATTCATGATATAAATTTACACAATCATGAGCTATTTTTTTGATCAGTGTATATATTAGTTTCAATAATAATTTTTTCATATATTTTTGATCAAATATAAATTCAAATAATAATTAAAAAATATATAAAAATAAATACTTACCATCAGCTCCCAATAACATTCATTCTTCTAAGTACATTGGTAAAAGTTTGTATCTTTTCCTATGTAATTTTCAGGGTGAATATTGCTCTGTTAACCATGAAAAAACAGAGAAAGACAAAAAAAATTCAATTTATTTGTTCACAAAAATTTTCATAAAATTTTTAATTTTTATTGTAGAAGAATAAAACGTATCTTTTCTGAAACTAGAAAGAAAGATAGAAATAATGGTGTAAAAAGTGCATGCATAGACTGTGTAGATCTCCAGTATTTTTAAGCTTACACCAGATGTTTATAATTTGAAAATTTATGGCCACATTATGCTGGCATAAAGGCAAATTGGTTTAAGCTCAAGGTCAAATCAATTTTAGTTAATAATTTTAGTTGATATAAACAATAGTACAAATAGGAATATTTTATATTGTGAAAATTTAAAACATAATTTACTTTTCTGAAGCAATCAAGCTTCAGAAATAAATTTTAAATAATAATTTAAGGATTTTTATGGATTTATAGATTTAAAAAATGAAATATAATGGAAATTTCCATGTAATAATCTATATAAAATTTCAGGTATGATGTAATCAAAACAATAGCTAAATCAAAACTGGTAATGCAAACTAAAATCATATGATCTAGTAATAATAATAGCATTTGTCTTATACACTCTACATCATTATTAAATTAATATTATAGCTGATATAAGACTTATTATTAAAAAAATAAAAATTATTAAATAAGTCATGGTTTACAGCTATTTATAACAACTCACATTAATTCACAAAAAATAAAATGATTTTTAAGCCTGTGCAATAATAACACATTACATTACATCTACATCACAATCACTTTTCACAGACACTTTGCTTGTTAAAGAATATTCTGTTTTCTTAACATGTGTTTTATTTATGAATTTGATAAAAATATTTGAAAGACTATTGACCTTAATGATAATATTAATTGTACTTAAATTATAAAAATAACGAATAAACTATTTAATATTATATTTGTTTATCTCATACTTATTGTTCTAATGGTTTAAGATAAGATGTATCTCTAAATATCAACTCATACAGATAATATAAAAAAGTACTTCTTTTAAGCAAATATCCCATGTTAAACATAAAATATATTTTATTTATTTAAAAAATGTGACTAGTATGTACCATTATTATAACATAAGTAGGACTTCTAACTTTCCTGATTGATATATCTGAAATAATGCATATATTTATTTAATTTATAATTGACAGGAAGTCTACATTCCTGCATAAAAAAATCTTAATATAAAAATTAAATGTCTATAATTAAATTAAATATAATTTTTATTAATTTAAAATATGCCCCATTTTATGATAACAATATTTTTCTCATTCTTGAAATAATATTCATATTATAACACCCCTTTATGTTATACATATATATGCCTGCTTGATATATACACCGGGGTTTCGTTTTATGCAGATTATTTTAATGCGATTTTGAAGTTATGTGATTCATGTTTCTTCTTAATATCTTTCATATTTTACTATATTTATTAGATATCAAGAAATTTAAATTATTAATGACTTATTTTCACTTGAATTGTTTTTTTTCCACAAATATAATATTATATTTGCAGGTAACATAAATATGGCCTGAAGATGTATTTAGAATGTTAGCTTCTATGTAAATAACCTATTTATACTAATGAGTAAATAATAATAATAATAATAATAATAATAATAATAATAATAATAATAATAATAATAATAATAATAATAATAATAATAATAGATTTATACTTACATATAAAAATATGCAGTAAATATTCAAAAAATTTAAACTTTTAAAATGTATTTTGTTATATCTAACAGAAATAATTAATCTTTTAGATTTTTAAAATAAAAAAATGAAGATTTTATAAACTGAAAATAATCTTTTTTTTTTTTTTTAGAATTGTCTTTCTAATGATAATGGACAATCTTTTTGTTTTGATTGTGATGTCATTTTTTAAATATAGAAACAGAAAACCATTAACACAGCACAAGACTGAAAGTGGTGCTAGCTGTACATCACATCATGAATAAAAATAAAGTGGCTAACAGGTTTCTCTGGGCATAATTGCTGAGAGATTCTTGACTTCGTTTAAGAAGAATCCACAATACATCTCATCAAATCTGATTTCTTATCAATTTACACATGAACGCTAGTGTTAATGATTAAAATATGTATGAAAAATGTAAAGTTAAATACTGTAGGTAATAAAAAAAGTAAAAAAAGTTTGTCTTGTATTAATTTTTTTCAAATATTTGAAATTTTTTATTAGTCATACTTTATTTGCTTATTTTTTAATGCGAATTTTAAAATATTTTTTCCTTGTTGCTTTGCTTTTATGTGAATTCTGAAAATTACAGACCCTATCCCCCATTTTTCAAGGTAAGTTAAATCTATTTTTGTGCAATTTTTTTTAATGCGGGTTTTCCATGGAACCTATCTACTGCATAAAACGAGACCCAGGTGTATATTAAAATATACCAAAAAATTTAATATTTTCGGGTACATCTATTACTTATCTATAATTCAAACGAGTAAAATTTTATTATATTGACAAATATATATATATCTTTATAGTTCACCATTTATTTTAAAGTTGTGTGTATTAAACAATATAGATTTTAAATTTAACTTTTATGATTATATTTTCTCAGATCTATTACATTATATGTAATTTTATGAAACGTAATATATTCTTTATTTTTATGTAATTTAAATTATTGGAAAATTTGCATCTTCAATTAAAGGCATAAATTGTCAGTGCAGTGAAGGCAATATATTGTCTACTGATTATTGAATAATATTAGAAACATGCTTTTATCACATAGCATTCAAAGAAGATATTTTAAGATTTGAAATAGAGTTAATATTAACATTAATAATATGCCAATTATTCTAAATTATTAAATTGGAATCTGAATTCATTTTTATTATAAAAAGAACTCATATAATGAAAGTTTATTTAAATAAGTCAATTATTTTATATAGCGCAATGTTTTTTTATAAACAATAGTATAAAGCTTATTTAGTATTAGTACATATTTGGTTCATCATTTAACAGATATTCTTTTCTGAATTGATAGTTACTTTAATTGCAACGTCAGTAATATTTTATGCTGGAGATAGATCAACTCATATGTATTTGTAGTTGTATATTTTATGTCAGCCTTTAAGGTATTGTTGGCTATCAGATAATTCTTTTGGCATATTGGTAGAGTCTAAATAATCAATGACATAAAAAAAAAACAATAAATCAAAGCTATTATTTTTGCATATTTAAATGATGAGGGAGAGAACTTCTCTACACACTAAGCATAATCGATTTATCTTGATATTTAAAAAAATAATAAAACAACTTTTTTAAATATTTTAACATTTTAAAATCTAAATTTGCATGCAATAAGTGTTTAATAGCCTCTTTAAAACTTTAATAGACAAAACTTAAATGGCAAAAAATATGTTGCAGAAATAAAATAACATAATATTTACAAAGATTCTGTGAAGCATTGGTGGTCGAGAGGTCAGCGACAGCTGCTTTACAAGCAGTTGTCCCGGTTAGCAAGTTCGCTTCCCGGCTGATGCTATGACACATGAGAAAAAAAATACTTACAAAGATTCAATCTAAATAAAAGTTTAAATTACACTTTTTTTTAAAGTTTTTATAATATTTTAATTTCAAAATTCTTTTTAAAATGACCTTGGCAGGAATTTTAAACCAAAAAAAATTGTAAAATATTAAATTCATATTTTATTAATTAAAGAGCTACTCGTATTTTTATATTTTTATCATCTTGATTTTTGACACTTTCTTTTTAATAAAAAATATGTAATTCTAAAACGATTTTGAATGCCTACAGACAGCTTTTGTATAGCAAATATGAAAAAAATTAAATAGTTCTGATAAAATTAATATTAATTTTATAATTTATTTTCGATTTTTAAAAGCAATAATTAATTTATTTAAATCTTTTTTTTTTTTCAATATGAAAGAAAAGTTATATGCAAATGTATTTTTGTTAAATAAAATTGATCAAAATTTACATAATGATGACAGATATTTTAATGCAAGTGCATATGTTATATTTAAATAAAAATATAAAATTAGCTGTTTGAATTAGTGATTCTACTTTTTTTTTTAGAAAACGCTACAAAGTATTATTGATTTCTTCTTTCCAAAGTTAATTGATTAAAATGACATTTATTACAATTTAGATCGCACTCATGAATGTCTTTAAATACTTTATTTTCTAGTCAAAAAAAAAAAAAAATAATAAATCAAACTTTTCAACTAAAAATGTTTTACAAACATTTAAAAAATTTATTTAATTATCAATATTTTAAACTTTAATTTTTATTTATATAAAAAATTTCATAAATTCATATCCTATTACAGAATATATTAAAAATAAAGGGAATTGATGAAGAATGGGAGGAGTCATTTTGTGAAAAATAAAAAGACTTTAAACTGAATACTTATGTAAAGACTTGTAGAATCATTGGGATGAGCATCAAAAAGTGACAAAAGATTGCGCTTATATAAGAAAACATTTTATATTCTATATTTCACATAAAAATATAATAATTATAGTTTAAAATTAAAAATAATTGTACTTTAATTATCAGGAAATGTTTCCCAGCATTTAAAATTTCATTGCACCTCAATTGACGACGTGAATTTCCCACAAAAACAGTTCTCAAGATATCTGTGTTTATCGGTATATATCAATGTTCAAGTTCTCACACAATGACTGAAATTTAATGTAATTCGAATGAAAACATGGTACAGTGGAAAAATCTGACTTCAAACTCATTAATGCCCAACAAATCTTCAAAGAAACACCAGAAAGATGTGAATTATTTACACAATCTGTTTCTCAAGATACTAATGCCTTCTGGGACATTTCACTGCTCAAAAGATCTCAAGATTACTGAACTTTTTTTATATTTTAAATGATGATAGAATAGCTACAAAATCTGTTCTCTAACTTATAAACATGTACAAGTATCAAGTCTTCTATATAATACTCCTGAATAAAATTTACCTTAATAAATAATAATATTAATTTTGTAATTTATTGATGTTAGAGTTCAAAAAAAAAGTTTGCTGAATGATTTGTTTGATATGTAAGTAAGATTTTATATAAAGCAAAACCCAAAGTAATTAATAGAAGAAAAAAAATCCTAAAGTCATAAATTGGAAACAATAAGAAAGTATAACTTTATAAAATAAATTGCAAAAATGCCTAAATAAGTAAATTTTGAAATAAATAAAATAAATGGAAAAAATACACATAAAATATATTAGAAATATTATGTAAAGACAGTGATTTTAAAAAAATTGCATATTGAGTTGGATATAGATTGTACTTGTTATAAGACATGGTGAAATTAGATGAGTTTATGAAGAAAATAGTTATAAGTTTAAAGAAGAAAATCCAAATAAAAGATTTATTGAAAGTAGTCTGGAATAATGTGGAGATTTGTCTAATGATCTAACTTTTGCATTATTATTAGCAGTTAATGGCAGACATAATTAATGTTTAGATATTTCAAAACCAGTTCATAATTTAACTAGCTGATGGAAATAGTTCAAAATATAAGTAAAATGTCATTATTGCAAACCTTCAAACAATCATAATGTCTGTATACACACACATGCATGTTAAGTTAATAGCAGCTATCTTTTAACTTAAAACAAAATCAGACAACTGCATCTGTTAATTTCTAGATCACATTATTCATTTTGGCTTATCAGTTGTAATTTGATTTATTTATATCATAGTTTGAATGTTATTCTGATTTAATGTAAAAAAAACTCCAATTTTAATTTCAAAGTTTATATATATTTAATATAAATAAAATTTCCGTTAATTAAAACAAAATTGTAATTATAATAAAAATAATAATTTTAAAGGTAACAAAATATTATAAACAATCCTTAAATCTGCAGAAGTACTTTCAGTTAATTTCTTAAACCTGCCTTAACTGCCATTAAATTAAAAAAAGAAAACAAAGTGGAAGCAAACATCATCAATTCAAATCCCATGAATCTTGTATTTTAATGTTAGCAGCTTGTCTATTTATTAAATGCATTTTATTTCTATTTATAAAAATTTCCTCCTTAATTTTTTTTATTATGGTTTCTCTCTTCATGAAGTTTCAAAATCAAATTTAAATTTATATTTACATGTTTTTTCATGATTAAAAAAAACTGAAGAAGATATATATATATATGTCAAAATGAAGATTTGCATGGGTTAAATATATAAAATACATATTTTGTGGGTTCAGCTGTGTTAAAAACTTTTAATATTAATATACTGACGTTTTGACTTGGTCACACAAGCCATCCACAGAGTTATAAAAGGTAGAAAGATGGTTGTAGAGGCGCTACAATCACTGATTTGAATAAAATGTTAAAATTCCACCAATAACAAAAAATGTTAAATTTAGGAATGTTTTTTAAAAAAATCTTTCCAAATAGTAGGAAGTTTGCATGTATCATCTCGCTTATTGATACAATCTGGCCTTTTAAGTATCTCAATGGCTTCTCTAATTTTGCACTGGTAGACATTATCACATCTGGATATGATCTTGGTACTAGAAAAATCAATTTTATGACCTGAATCTATAGTATGGAGTGAGAGTGCTGATGATGATGAGTGTTGTTTAACTGCATTAGCATGCTCATCTCTCCTAACACTGATGTGATGATTACTCATACCTATGTAAGAAGCTTTACAATTTTTACATGAGATTTGATAGACACCATGAGATTCAAGAGGGATTGAATCCTTAGGCTTGGTTATTATATTGCTGATCTTTTGATGAGCAGAAAATGCTGTATCTATATTATAGCATTTTAATATACGTCCGATACTGTCTGTAGTTCCTTTTACATATGGAACACAAATCCTAATAGCTGATTTATCATCTTTTTGTTTCCTATTTTGTCTATTTTGGGCTTGTAAAATATTAAATTTCTTATATTAAATATATTTCTTTAAATTATATTCTAAATATTAAATAAACCAACATTTTACTTAGTGTAATGATTTACTATATGTCTAAATTTTGAATTTCTTTTCAAACACAAACACATGATAAACTTATAACATTAAATTAAATCTACAACTTTTTTATTAAGCAGCTTCTATTCTATGTTTTATCTGAACCAGTTATTGCATGTACTGAGGCATTAATTAATGTTCAAATATATTTGAGATTTAATTCATGCATTAACTATATGACCTGAAATAAAAAAAGAACATCATATTGACTATTAGTAAGTAAACTTAGAAACAGAAAAAATATTACGTAAATATTAAATTAATATCTAATAATGATTATCGGAATATATTTACAAGTTCATATCATAATCTAACCTCTAACTTTGATTCTTTTTACTTTAGAAAATTGTGAAAATTAAATAAGTTAGTAATTACTCTTATTCTTCTCTTTTACTTTCTTTGCATATCTACTTCAATGCAAACAATTTTTCTTAAAAAACTTCTTTATTACAGTTTTGAAGCTCTGTTGAAGACTGCTGGACAATCAAATCTGTAAGGAAAATAAATAAGTTTTTTAAGAAAAATTGTTTGCATTAAAGTGTATATGTATGAAGTTATTATAAGTTAGTAATTTAAACAATATTTTCACCTAATATCTTCAACTACTCAAACGTTGGTGGTCGAGTGGTCAGCACAGCCGCCTTACAAGCAGTTGCCCCGATTGTGTGGTTTCACTTCCTGGCTGATGCTTTGACACATGAAAAAAAAAATCTTCAACTAAAATATATACTTTAATTAAGCACAGTTTGAGAAAATAATCAAAAGTATGGAACAAATAATAAAAATAATAATAACAATAATAATAATATAATGTATATAAAAAAAGGTTTATGACAAAATATAATATAGAATTCTTTACTTTTTCCATGGTATTAAATAAAATAATCTTGTATATAAATTTGCTACATAATCAAATTTGTATGAATGAATTTCCATGTACAAAAATTATTTCTTTGGGCTTTAGCATTATGCTAATAGTAAAAACATCCACGAAAGTTCAATCAATATACATGGCAAATCTTTTTTGTTGATTAATTTTTTACAAAGATCTTTTTTATAGATTTTAGTTTAAAGTTGAAATAATAATTTTTATTAGAAGATTACAAAGTTTGTAGCTCAATATATATATATTTCATTTAGAAGCAGTTTATATACTATTTTCAACTCATTCAATATAATAACATTGGAAGACGGTAGCTTTAGCCATGTAATAATGATAGACAAGATGTTGATTGCAGAATCTGCCTACACTAAAATTGAGAACTAATGTCTCTTGTTAAAATTCTTTATTGTTTTTGGAACTAAATATTCAATTTCAAGCCTTAACTGCATCCTAACTCAATTAATTAAATCATAGTTGATTTTCTTCTTATAATCTTTCCCATTTGTTTATTGAAAATGACTATGTATATGTTATGATTTGCAAATATATTTGTGTAGAAGTTCAGGTGTTTCAAAATTGTTGTTCAAATGCCAAATGTATATTGTTCTATAAATTTATTTATATTAAAAAAATGATCTGAGAAATTTTACACTGGATCATAGTTTACAACTTAAAAAGTTGTTTTTGACTTCTGCAATGCAATATGGTTACATTAATCAATTTATTAATTATATTTATACTAAATTCTAAAATATAGAAAATTTATGAAATTAAAAAGTTGATCATTTTTTGCACATTTTTTGTCAGCTTTTAGTGCCCATTTGAGTTAAATTTTCAATTTTTTATTGTAATAAAAAATATTTAGTCAATCACTATTCCTTTTTTTTTTCATTATTATATTTCTTGTAACTTACTTTCTTCTAAAATAAATATTTTTGAATAAAATTTGAGTTTAAACAAGATATTCTTCTCAAAAATGAATATTTCACATGTATTTTGTAAAAATAATTATAAATATATAAATAAATGAAAATATACAACTCTTATTTTCAAAATTTAAATAGAGATGAGTTCTCATAGGTGCAATGATTTTTTCAAGAATGAAGAAACTGTCAATCATCAGGTTTTTTATATTAGTTTTACTGTAATTGGCATCTTGAGATCTTTTTAAAAATTAATAAGCCAATATATATTTTACTTTCAATTTTTACTATCAAATGAATGCATAAGCAGAAATGAATGCTAAAAATAGCAAGAGAATCAAAGCAGGGTGAAATATTTTTACAGTCTTTGATTTAACTTTAATAATGAAGTTCAAGTAAACTGTATTAATATATTGTAATAATAAAGATTTTTTAAAATATATATTAAATGATTTTATTGATGATGCATTAAAAAGAAAAAAAAATCTTAAACCACAATTGGGATTTTGGGGATTGACCTAATTAATTTCTGGACTCCCCCTCCCCCCAGACTTTTTATCCAAGTTAAATCTAAAAATCCCAATTGTGACTGAATAATTTTTTTTTTTTTAGTGCATGGTCAATAAAAGCATTTAATATAAATAAAATTATCTCTATTATTTCTAAGTTTTTCTATATTAATTCAAATTTGCAAAATTATCTATAACTATATTAAAAACTTTAAAAAAAATATTCTATTAGAAAAATTGTTTATAGTGATATTTTAAAATTTCAAAAAATTAAAATACCAAAAATGTGGTTGTTTTTTTATATACTTATGTCTTTCATTCAATATGTATTAAACAAAATTTAATGTTAACACTTTGGTCCATCATAAGTTAAGATATGAAAGACTATTTCATATTTTTTTCACTTATATATACATTTATTATTATGTAATATACACTTTAACTTATAGCAAAAATATTTTTTGATCTATATATGTAGTACTATATGGCAGAGTATCAAGATATGTTTGCATATATCAACTATAAGTGCATAAATTTAAAGTACAATATAGTTTTATACTTTCATTTTCATTTTATGTATTTAAACAAAATTTAATGTTAATAATTTGGTCTATTATAAGTTAAAGTATGAAAGACCATTTCATATTTTTAGTGACCTATATACACTGTAATCATGTGACTTACATAACTGTATTAAAAATATACAAATAATTGACAATATACTTCTTTAATTTAGAATGATTTAATTGATGAGAAAAATAATATTTAATTTTCTCACATATGTGTTTCAATAATAATAATGGGCATTCAATTAATTTAAATATTTTGTGTATCACATGATATTATAAAAATTTTCATGTATTATAAACATAATTTTAATATTTAAAAGGTGTTACAATTTATGAATGTTTGTAAAATAGAGAAATTTATTTAAAAAAACAGACAGTTTCTTTTGTCTTTTTCAATAATTTTGTCTATTTACCAGTCCAATATTAAATTTGTGTTTGAAAAAATGTATTTAAAAAATGTTATCATTTTTGTTGATTGTTAAGCAACTTTTAATTTTAAAATTTAAAAGAGATAAAGCAGACAAATTTTTATATTTAGCAATATTCAAAAAAAAAAAAAAAATATGATTTTAACACTTTGTTAAAATTTTACTTTAATTAACCAAAGTTAATTTTTTTCCTTTATTCTATATCTCTCTCCAAAAATGAAGTCAACATAATTAATGTAATTATCTTGTTTTATTTTGGCACGAAAAAACATTTAATTAAAGATGAAAGTCAAAAACTATGATTTTAATTCAAATTTTTATCTTGTTTTCCAATTTCATTGTTGAAGAAGAAAAATAGCTGAACAATTTGTTTTGTCAAAATTGATCTAATTTGTTATTATTTAATTGTGTCATATAGGAGTCAGGATTATGATTGATTGAAACCAGATTTGTTCCAAAAATAGAGATGGGGTCGCTCCATTGATTTCAGTGTCTTATAAGAAGCAAACATTCCTGACCTAGCTGTTGAAGAGGACAATAAGTTCTAATCAAGCTGCTGGACAAAACAGTAGTAAAATTTCTAATCAAGCCATTGAGAAAAGTTATTTCTAACTTAGATGCTAAAGAAGAAAGCAGATGCAAAAACTCAAACATTTTTTTATAAGAAAAACAATTTGCTAAGTTTAGGTAATAGCTAAATATTATAACTCTCCATGTAACCTGCCTTATAAAAAAATGTAAAGATGTAAAGGAGAAGACAAATGCCCCTGAAGTAATCTGCAACAAAATCTTGTCTCCCACCAAGAACATGAGTGTCTATTTATGTTAGCTTAAACTGGAAAAGAATTTTGGAAAGAAAAATGGATAAATTTTTGTTGTGTGCATTAGCCTGAAATATCACAAAATAACCCAAAAAATGAAATAATTGTGAACATTAACTATAATAGTGCTAACCACAGCCTCAAATTTTTGAATAGACTCTAGCAAGAAATCTTTTAAAGTAAGAAGTCATGTTTAATTTTTTTATGTGATTATATATTCTTTACATATGTTACAAAGTTAATTTACATATTATATTAAAAATATTTAAGCCTTCTAATAATTAAAATAAAAAAAAACAGTAAAAATTAATATTTTTAAATTGTGAAAATGAATATCTAACTGAAAATCTTACAGATAATAAAGGAATACATTGTTATTGGCTTCACAATACTATTCAAAAAGGTAAAAGAAATAAATACTAGATAATAGAATTTTATGTTATTAAATAATGACATATTTAGAATTACTTATCAATGAAATAACTTAAGTTTACATGTGGTTGAATAGAAGTGTTAAATGTGCCACATCCCAAAAAGGATAGTGAGTGAAGACAAATGCCAAGACACTGCTGATTTATTTTGGATGCAAATGGCAATTGTTCACTCAGATTTCATTTGTAGTAATCAGGTATTTAAATCCTACAAGTTCTGAAAATTTGCATGATGTGGTAAAACATAAGCATCCTATTTTTGTGGCAAAGGGTGGAGTGCATGTTTTATCACTACAGTAAAGCTAGCACATAGAGCTTGAGTGTAAATAGTTTTTAATTAAATTCAGCATGACCTAACTTATCCATCAGCCACATTTCTTAAATGGAAAAATGTCTCAATTGTTTTTGTGGACTTGGACATGGTAAAGAAAAAATGATGGTGTTAAAATGCATCACTTTGCAAGCATTTTCAGACTACTTTAAAAAGAGAAAAGCACATTTAGATCAGTGCATTGCATTAAATAGACTATACTTTGAAAGTGATTCAATTTACAATACCTAAAAATAAATATACAATTTTTGGTTATAAAATTCCACTTATTTTGGGTACCCCATTATAATGTTAACAAAATTAAACACCCTATGAAATGAGTCATCAAAATTTATCTTATGTTGTTATACATAGTAGCTTTTTGCATTTTGAAATTACTAGTAACAAAATTTTTAGATTCACACTAAAAATGATATTAAGACTTTAGAGTATATTATAAGTTGATAAAATTTAATACATTATAAGTCATATAATATTTTCATTTAAATATGAGTAAAGCAAAAACTTTTGTGCATTATTATGGAGCTAGTATTAAATCTGATGATCCAATTATGATGCTGGAAAGAAAATCTATAAATATGACTAAATTTTGTATACAAACATTTGTTTAGCTATTCTTCCATTTATTCATTTATTTGTTCATCCAGTCATTCCCATGCTTTTGTTTTAAAATTATGTGGAGAAATTTAAATGGTGATGATAGGCTAAAAAAATTAAAAACATTTTTCTTAAAACTTCATCACAATTAGAAGTAGCAATTATCTCCACAAGTAGGGCCACCTAGTGTAAGGCAGAAGCTAAGAAAATCTACACTGTTTGTATATAAGAATGGTTATTAAAGAAAAAAATTGCAAATTATTATTTTCTACACACACATTAATTTTGTTAAAATTTTAATAAAATAAAGACAAAGACTTCTGAATGTTTACTTGTTTTATTATTATTATTATAATTTTCTCTTTTAAGTCATTTTTATCTTGTTCTATGTCAAAGATGTTTATATATGAGTAAGATAATATTTTATAGAATATGAGTTATGTATTGATGAAAGATCAGAACATATTTCAAATAAGAGTAAATCTATGATGAATAATAATTTAAATGCCATAAATAGTAAAAATGTGATTGAATGAAGAAAAATGTTAATAAAAATTTGAAAAATAGTCAAGCATTGATGGTTGAGTGGTCAGCATAGCTGCCTTACAAGCAGTTGTCCCAGAGTTATTGGGTTCACTTCCCCGCCGATGCTATGACACATGAAAAAAAAATTGAAAAGTACTATTTGATTCCAAATATAAAATAAATATTATTTTATTTTTCTTTAATAATATATTAAAATGATTATATAATTCATTTTTAGGCATAGTTAAAAAGATGATATATTTTAATAAATAAATGATTTTATTATTTAATTTCAAGTAAAAAATGAGTTATATAATCATTTTAATATATTATTAAAGAGAAACAAAAAACATTTAAGAAAATTTAAACTAATTATCAAAGATAGTTTGTTTTATTAAATATAAAATTTGCCTCATGAATAATAAATAATTTTATAAATTATTTAAATTCAACTTTTATCTAAAAATGAATTTAATAATTATTAAAATAAAACTATAAAATATTAATGTAGAAATTATTAATGAATGTCTGTAAATATATGTGCATGTCATATGGAAGAAATTTGATTTAATTAAATGTATAACTATGGTTGATTTAAGTAAATGTGTCTAAAACATTGTTCAAATTATTTAGAAGTTAATATGATGATAGAAATTTTTATCTTTTAAATATATATTTATAATTTACTGTTAAAGCTTCATTATAAATATAAGTATTAAATACATTCATTGTGAAATATTTTATTTTAAAAATTATATTGTAACAATATTTATTTTTCTTCATGTGGAATAAAAAAATCTATAATATTGGCATTTATCTTGTTAAATACATTTTTATTTATTTTCAGTACATTATAAAACATATACATAAATAATTAGTCATAAGTTAATAAAGCATATATTTTAAAATGGGATTTAAAGATTTACACAATGTTGATAAATTAGGTATAGTGAAATAGTAATAACAAAAGGAGTGTGTTTGAATATTTGTTTGTATTCTTTACTAACATTTTAAATTTTATGTTGTAAAATAGATTTATTTTATTTAATATATATATATAATTGCACAATAACAATGTTTGTTGATGTGAGAGAAGAAATGGAAGAGAAATATATTATTTAAAATATATTTTTATTTTCTTGTAATGTAGTTTATTAAATATATATATATTTTAAATAACATAATTATTATGGAAAGTTTTTAGAACAGTTCAAGGTGCTAAGTCAGATAAAACCTAGTCATATAACTTCAGAACATTTGATGTTGCTATTGGTTACTTCTTTGCCTATGAAATGATGCACAATGGAAAGTTATACTTTCCTTTTCATGAAGATGTCTTTTTCTTTTATATTTCATCATCTCATCATACAGTTGTTATGGTAAACAAATAATCATGAAAGGATAAACAACTCTTATCTAAAGTCTCTTTTAGTTTCACAAATTATCTAATGTGTTATCAGATAAAAGATTGTCTAAAAAAATCAGGATTACAATCATCTACTATTACTATCACCACTTCCACCACTATAATAAATTAGATATTTTATGCATGTTATTTAAAACAGATTTATTCAATGACGATATCATAGTTTCACAAAATCAATTTCTGAATGTGAATGATCAGGGAGGAAAAAACCAGGGGATTCAGGAAAGAAGATAATGATATTGGAAGAAAAATAATGGGGAAGATAATCCATTATGAATATTGTTATGATAATATTTTATGGTCATTAACAAACACAAAGCATAAGGGTATCTTTTTTTTAAAAAAGGATTGAATTCTGACTTACTCATCTTCTAAATTTTAGAAAAACTTACTTGAATTTAATCAACTATGAAGAGATAACCAGAAAAAAATATATAAAAAGTAAAGGTTTGAGCATATGTATATAATCATTTTAATGTTTTATTGTGAAAAACGAATTGAAATTTTTTTAATTATTAAATTATTGGAAATTTTCTTTAACCAACATTTTTTCTTAAAAAAACACTCATCTTTTCATATAATATGGGTCCCTAAAATTTTTTTATATAGTTTAACCAAGATTTTAAATAAATTGTGTTCAGATGTTGGGAAAAAAAGGCAAATTTATATCAACAATGACCAAATGATTCACTACAATATGTAAATCATTGCTTCTAAATAATTCCACCTGCCTTAATTAAACAACATTTATGTAAGTTTTCACCAATGCTGTAATTGCAATGTATGGTTTAACAGCCAATGTCTATTTTGACTAAAAATTTTCAATAAAAATTTAAAATTTTAGTGATTTTAGCGAAAACATTTAGAAAATTATGACTTTAATTATAATTATTAAACCTAAATGTTAGTAACAATCAGTACACCATGAGGAGGGGGTCAAATTCTGTCCAAGGAAATCAAATTCTTTTCAGACAAAAATATACTTCTGCATATGTTTAACATAAGCTATTTTTTATTATTATAATCATAGGTATATGTTTATTTGTTTTTACTTTTATTTTTTTTTGTAGATTTATTTAAAAAAAATTCTTATCGAGTATGTGTTAGATATATATATATATTGTTTGAATATAAGTGTTTTAAAAATATATTTTAAAGAATATTTTCAGTATTTAAACTTAAGTTTTAATAAATTTTGTTTAAAATGTGCAGAATAAATTATTTTTCTATTAAATATATTTTTTAGATTGAAACCTGGCATAAAATATTCTGTGTTGACAATATTATTATTATTATTTTTTATTTGTAAAATTGAAACTTTATTTATAAAAGTATTTTTATTATTTTACCTGGCTTTTTAATAGAATTTCCAAAATAAAGATTTGATCAGAAATAAGTTTTTTTTTATTAAAAAGTACAATTAAGGAAACACAGAAAAATTGAACACAAATTGAGAATGTGTTCAGTGTAAAGTATTTGTATGATTAAAACAAAAAGAAATATATATATATACAGTCTATAATTATTTTAAAATACTGTGCATAACTCTTTTATAAAAATGAGTGGTGTAAAAGTTAAAACCAAAAAAGTCAAAAGTATTAAAATAAAAAACAAAAACATAAAAAACTGAAACTAAAAATATTATCATTTGGATTACAATATTAATTGTCTGATTTGTTCTAGTTATTTTAACTGTCAGTTTTTGAACATATTTTTTTAGATAATTATATTTTCTATGGATAACAACCATAGATCAAACTTTTCCTTTATAGCACTATCATAGATTTTAGTTCCAACTGATCGAGAAATAACATAAAAATATACATTTTCTTTTATGAAGAGAATTATCAGTCAAGTTTTAGTTTAATTTCAGTTGTTTATAAAAAATTTCCAATGTACATTATTTATATTTAACTTGATACTGTAATTATTGAAAATATAAGTTAAAAATGATTCTATTTTTATTTTATATTTTCGTATGTGAAAATTGAAAAAATATTTTTGTGTGTGTTGGCATAAAAAATTTTTTTTAATAAATATTAAAAAAAGATGTTAATAAAAACAATCCTTTTCTTATTTAAAGCAACAGCTTAATTTTGGATTAAGATTTGTAAAAGTTACTTTATAGCAAATAAACTTGATAAAATAATAACTCTCTGAATAAAGAATAAAACAGAAATAAAACATGTGACTAATATATATATAATGCACTGTATAGTATGTGAGAGACATGTTAGCCACAACATATTATAAATATTATTGAATATCTTTCAAAAGGAAATTTTATTCACAAACCATAAAAATCATTTACAAAAGGAAGGACAATTACATATTGATCTCAAATGAGACTAGTCAACAAAATCAGAGGTTATGCTTGTATATATATAAACAAAAAAACAATTAATTTCATATCAATTACATTAAGACTTTATATTCTTTTCATCATTTTGTTTTAGGTTTATTAGGGCCCAAGTCTGGTTGAACGTCCAATTCTGAGAAAATTTTTGGTCTAATTCTTTAATTTCTTTTAGTAAGTGTAAAGACATTTTCATCATATCATATTCTTCTCCACTCTTGAAGATAGTCTTATTTCTCAATGACCAAATAGAAAAAATTATAAATGTTGCCAATCTTATGACACCAAAATGTCCACTCTTGAAGGCCTTAGTCAAATTTACACAAGCTGATTCTTTGTTTTTAATGAAAGATTTAAAAGTGTTTCTTATGCTATTCCAAATTTGACACTCCTCCAATATATGTGCCATTGTCTCATCACTATGCCTACATAGTGCACATATAGGGTCCAGATTATAGTTCCTTTTACTATGTAGGAAGTCAGCAGTAGACAAGGCCCCAAGGTTAATCAAGTTGAAAGCAATCACATGATTATGGTCTTGAAATTACTTTTAATAATAATATGAAATATTTATGTATAATATCTGACTCTTCCGAAACATCACCATAAATAATAAAAATAAGATATGTGTAATAAGTCGTATTAATATCAAACAATCATTAACAAATCCAAAAGTATATATATATTATTCTTGTTAAAACATAATTTATATTTAAACATTATCTTTTGCTTCCTTTCTATTAATTGTTTATAAAGGCATGATCATGTTTAATTTATTATTTAAAAAAAAAAAACATCTTCAGGCTACTTTTAACAAATAAAAAATATTACAAAACAATATAAATTTAAACAATACATAAATTAAAAACTGATTAATAAAATATAAATTTTCAAATAATAATTAAAACCAATGTTTAGTTTTAGATCAAAGAAATTATTATCAACAAAGATTTTCTAAGTTAATTAAATATTTTAATGTTGGTTATTTATATAATTATATATTTGTTGAAAATAAAAGTAATATTCATTACCAATTAATTATGTATATTATACTCTTACTACATTGTTGATATTGAAAATATTACAAAATTAAAAATTATGTTGCAATGAATTTTTAATTTTATTTTTAAATTATTTTACTTGATTGTAATAATTTAAATCATTGATAACTCTAATCAAGATAATTTGAAAGCATACACACTAAACATCCCATCAAATAAGTGTAAATAATTCATATATATATATATTGTAATGGTACAGGGTGTATAAAGTTCATCTTATTCAGTATGCCCTGTAAATTGCAGCATCCAAATTATAATAGTATAAAAATGGGAAGCCATCACTTCAAATTCTAATAGTACATAAGTAGGAATGAGAGTGAATAAAGAAATTGGTTTTTTTAAATGATAATATGAGTATAAGAATTCTCTTATTTAAATTCCCTCTAAATTTTGCACACATAAAAAGTGGCCTTTTAATTAAATAGCAAACAAACAGAGAACAAAAATCTCTCTTAGTTATGCATCAGACTCTACTGGAAATCGATATGGTAATGGGCTAGCTTTTGAAATAATATCTTATAACTAAATAAATAAAACTCATAATATAAACAAAAGAATGTATCCAACTTAATTATCTCCCACTCAATACTTTATTTGCCTGCTTTTAAGGTTAGCATTAAAAGTAACTAATAAGACTTGATTACTTGTCAAAATATAAAGTAGAAACAAAAGAAATATTTTATTGAGTCTAATTTATACTTGCAAAAAATTAAATCTAAATAATAAAGTAATTATTCATTATTTGTATGAGTGATCATTAGCATTTACATATTCTCAGGGTAAAAGTTATTTAGTATCAAATTGAATATTGTATCGTGACCCACTTCTACTGATAAGTGATGAAATAAATATAAAAAAATAAGAAAGTCATTTTAAATAGAACAAGTGGTTTATTTTTTATTTATGATATATATTCTTTTTTTTCTAGTGTGGCAATAACAATAAAATAACAACATAATATTCATTTTTATTTCATAGGTTTTCCACCTGACTTCTGAGACATTCATATTTGTGATCTTTGGTAATAATATATTTACTACATTACATTTGTGTCTGAAAGAGCATTTACTTCCTGAAAATAAATAAAATATAGCAATAACAATAATAATAGTAGAATTTTCTAATGTCAAATGATTCATCATCAGAGATTCATTCTTTAAGATGTGATTATGATAATAAAAGATATCAAGATTCTCCTTAGACTATACTAAATATAAATATGTTTTCTAAACTATACTTTCCTCTTTTGGGGTTTCCAAATGCAGAATTCTTAAACTACTCCCTTTTATGTTACAAGTGGTCCTCAATTATAGCAAAAGAATTGATACATTCCTCTGTATCATGTGTAATTCTTAATAATCTAGCAAGAAGTTTTATCATTTAAATTATAATAACTCTAACAAATATCTTCTTACAATAAACTCTTGTAAATAATAAAAATGGATTTCTATATTTATGCATATAAATGTTCATATAATATTATTATAGCAAACCTACCCCTTAAACATATCTTGCAAATATTGAATGGCTACAAATTATTTGCCAAAAGTAATAATAATAATAAATATATTTTGATAATGACAATCACAGCAAAATATTTATATTTAAGATAGTCTTCACCAGTGCAAATGTTATCAAAAATTTATATAAGATATTTATTACATACTAAGCATATATAATATAAATATATTAGATATATATGTATATTATAAAAAATAAAGAGAAGATCTAATATGGCACTTTGATCTGTCATGACATATTAAAGAAAGAAAAAAGAGCAAAAGAACAAACATGCATACACTTGAAATTTTTTTAAAAACTTAATCAGAGTGATTGACCCTTTTTAATAGCTATCTTATTTTTTAAATTGACAGTTATTTGAAGAATTTATTTTTAGCCTTGCTTGAATTCTATTAATGGGACAGTTAATATCTGTTGACAAATGCATAAATTTTCTGAATAATTGAAGTTGACTTTTTTATGTATTTCTTATGTACATCATGCTGAGATAAACTAATAGAAGTAATGGAATTATTTGAGATGCTTATATCATTGCAATTTTATTTCATTCTCAGGACAAGGGGTAGCTGGTCTTTTAAAACAATTACTCTTCTCATAAGTACATGCTTGCTGATGTCTCTTCCCCCTCTCTAGGCAGAAGTTAGAATGAAGGGCAAAATGGAATTAGTCATAGCTAGAAAATTTCCTGTACCAACACATTCTTTGTTACATACTTAATTTGTAAAGTTTCTTTAACTATTTAGGTAGAAGAAAAAAACCTAATGAACAAAGTTTATTATTATTTCTTTTTCAAATAATTGTCACTAATTAAAAAGAAAATTAAAAGTGTGATCTCATATCTCCTTTTCCTTTATTGCATCATTGATTGCCATGATATTTTCAACTTGATATCTTGATATAAAATATTTATTCAAACTCTATTGTTAATTTATGAGTCTGCTGATTTAAAAAATTCTCTTTTTTAATATTTTACAATCATTTCAAATAAATAAATGATCAAATAAATACATAAAGACGTTTTTAAATCATAAATCTCTTTTTCAACAAATAAAGAGATTTATCTGTATATATTTTAATTATTAGCATTTTCTAAAAATGATTATCATATAGTTTTCTTATTTACTTTGTATATATCATTATCACTGCCAAAATTTACAATCATAAAAAACATGTATTACAAAAGTAAGAAATAAACAAGAAAATTAATAACTACAACAACAATAACAAAATAAATCAAAATTGCATGATGATAATAAACAAAGAAAAAAGTGCAATGTTTTCTACAGCAATCTTAAAAGATATTGCAGTGTGTATTAACTAATTACTTTCATAAAGGAAGATATATAAAAAATTATATCTCCCAAATTTTGTAAAATGATATGAAAAAGAGTTGATAATTATATAAAAAAGTATCATTGTAAACTAGCAAGGAAAGCTATAGAAGAGAATAAAAGTCTCAATAATATAAAACAACACTTTGATATTGATAAAAAACATATATGCAGTAAGAAAAAAGATGAAAGTATTACTAAAAAAGAGATGATATCATGAAATGAGTAGAAGAGTTCTATCAACAATTATGTAGTAATAAAGAATAAGTACCTTCTACAACTATTATATCTTCTTTTGAATAGTCTAGGATTTTAAATGAAGTGAGATATACATTTACATTTATGAAAAATGGAAAAGTTTCAGGTAATGATAAAATTATAATGGATATCTTAAAAGAAGTAGGTGAAGAAATAGTAAATTTTTGGAAAATTTATATAAAAAAATATCTAAATGTTAAAAAGTCATAAAGAAGATATTAGAAATCACAAACCTATCAGTTTACATATTTCTTTACCAATATAATTACAAATTTGTCTATGCAGAACTGGATTTCAATCAATTAAAAGAATAAGATGAATTTAAAAGTGGTTTCAGTACAATGAATCGTATTCAAGTATAAAGAGAAGTTAGAGAAAGGGTCAATAAATATGTGTTGCAATTATCCTTTGAATTTGTAGATTATGAAAAGGCATTAGATTACGTAAGCATTTCTTCAGTTATTAAAGCATTGGATTATCAAGGTATAGAAACCTACGATATTGTCATATTCTGAAAAATATTTATAAAAATGTAACAACAACAATTAGATTACATAATGATACTAGTAACGATAACATTGAAAAGGGTGTAAGACAGAATGACTCCATATCTCCAAAACATTTTACAGCAGTGCTGCAAGAAGTATTTTGTGGATTAAAATGGGAAGCTAAAGGAATAAAAGTAAATGAAGATTATTTAAGTCATTTAGATTTTTCAAATAATGTTGTTGTTTTTTTCCAAATAATGCTTCAGAGCTTCAAGAAATGTTGCAAGAATTATCAGATGAAAGTAATAAAGTAGTATTAAAGGTATAAACAAAAACTAAAGTCATAATGTTCAATGGATTTTTTTAAAAGATGAAAGTAAAGACTGATAATGATGAGTTAAAAACATTAACCATTACAAATACCTTGATCATATAATTTCTCCATGTAGAAACATAATGAATAAAATCAATCATAGAATTAAACTTGGCTGGAGTGTTTTGGTAGAAATAATTTAATATTAAAAGGAAATATGCTTATGCGCTTGAAAAGAAAATTTTTAATAAATGTGTTTTACCAGTTCTTACTTATGGATCTGAGACTTTGACACTTAATAGTAGAGTAATACAGAAACTTCAGACCACTCAAAGAAGTATGGAGAGATGCATGTTAGGAGTAACAAGAATAAATTGAAAGTGCAATACATGGGTAAGAATACAAATTAATGTTAATGACATCATTGAAAGGATCGAAAGATTGAAGTGGAGTTGGGCTGGATATATTTCTAAAAAAAATTATAATAAATGGACAACTGAAATATTAAACTGGATTCTAAGAGATTGTAAAAGACCCAGGAAGAGACCACATGGATGGATGAAATGACAAAGTGTGTAGGGATGATGTCGAGAAGAGAGGATAGAGATCAGAGATGGATTGATCTTTATTCTGCAGTAGAATGATAACGGTTTACGATGATGATACATCTAACCAATAAAAGATATCCATTATCTTTTACTAATTATAATTCAAAACATTATGCATAATAAAAATATCTGTGCTTTCTTTCGTCCCTTCTTTTAGCATATTTTTATACACACACATATATATAGTGATATTATAATAAAAAGTAAAGATGAAGTCCTCCAAACTTAACAATTTATATTTTAAAGAATGATTACCACCAGATTTAAGTAATTGTTTATAAAGATGATTCCTAGAAACAACATTGAAAAAATATTTTTTCTTCTGATTAAACTTTTACTTTTTGTAATATTTAACATTTAAAATACCTTTCACTTTTAATTTATTTTTATTTATTCAAACTTCTTTATTTTTTTTTTATACACAAACAAAATAGCAAACTCTACCAACATTCGAAATCTATTCTTATTACAATATATTTTTCGTTGCTAATAGTTAATACTTGCATTAGATTATCTTCAAATTATTTTTTTTACCAAAACATCATGAGAATACTAATTTAATAGCTAAATATAAAATTTTAAATTTAGCTCCGTTTAATTTGTTGTTTCTCAATTGTATTTAATAAAGATTTTTTTTTTCCAGTCAATTAAACGTCACTTATTTTTTTATTCTGGTCATTAATGAATCAATCACGCCAACATATTGTATTATATCCTCATGGGACAATTTAAATGATTGAGCCTATTTTATCATTTAGACTATATTAGTCATCACGCAGGCCTTTTTGATTAAATTAAATTTATTGTGCCTGATTAGTATCAAAAACTGCAACTGGATAATATGATGCTGAGTGAAGAAACTGAGTAAAAGAGTAAAAAAAATATCAAGCGTTGTTAGCCTAGAGGTCAGCGCAGCTGCCTGGCAAGCAAGCAGTTGGTTGCAGACGGTTGTTGCGGGTTCGCCTCCCGGCCGTTGCTATGACGTATGAAAAAAAACCCTTTGATCCATCATTTTATTAAAAACCTTTATCAAAATTTAAAATAAAAAAGACTGACATATATTCATTGCAAACATTTTTGCAATCAACCTGTATGATTTATACAGTGAAAAGTTCCTTTTATTTATGGTGATTGGATTGAAGTCCATCCATTAAAGTATGAAGATTGGCTATCATAATATAAGCTGAGCATTGATTGTATATATGTGTGGAGATCATAATCTGGATCAGCTGACGAGTGATGGTTTAGCACCAAATATATATTGGTGATTATTTATTATTTAATTTTTTGACATTGTACGATCAAGTGTGTCAGCAGTATGAGATAGCATGGATAGTTGAGGGTTGTGTGAAAATCTAAGTTCACACCCTCTATACATTATATATTGGAGTGCAGGTATGAAAAAGCCTGTACTGTAGAAAAAAATCATATATCTTTTTAATAAAATAATCTGTCAATGTATCTGCCAAATAAAAATATTTTCATAAATTATAAAAATTTAATTTAAAAAAATAATTATTTTTCAAATATTACAAATAATTTTAAAAGTGATGAATATTTTTACAGTGTTACCATTAAAATGAAATATATATATAATAAAAGTAATAAAACTAATAATATAATTGCATTTGTTATCTCACATTAAATATAAAAGCAATTATGTAAATATCTAAATATTAATTATGTAAAAATATTATATATTAACTTAAAATATTAGACTTCAACTTTATTCAAATCATTACATATATATTTTAAAACTATATTTTACATATATCATTTATACTTGTTTAATTCATTTATTTTATACATAATATTCTTAATAAATTTTAGTGAAAAAGTGAATATTGATTACTGAGATGTAAGCTGCTTATTAATGCAAAAATAACTATTAAAAATGACAGTAGTGACAGTTAATATTTCCTATGTTCAAAAATATTCCAATAAATTTATATTAGAATTTACTATTAATTTTAAAATGTTTACAGACTTTTAAAATGGCTCAATCTTAACTTAGATCAATAAAAAGATAAAACTGATATTCTACTAAGAACTGCAACAAAGATATTTGATACTAAAGTCAAAAATTTATCAATAAGTTCTTAATCGACCAAGACAAAGTATGAAGAAAAAAAACATGAAAATATTTTAAAATGAACAATTAACCACTATTGAATATTTGGAATTTAAAAAAATGTACAAAAAGATAATATCTGTAAAAATAATATAAAATTTAACAATGAATTAGGGAAGAAGGCTTCTGAAGAGAATAAAAGTTTCAAAAATATAGAACAGTATCTTGGTGATGGGAGAAAAGTTATTTGAGAAATAGTGACATTATGATATGTATAGAACAGAAAGAGCATAATGTAGCTGCTACAATTACTACATCTCAATTGCCAATCTTTTTAAATGAATGTGGGATATGTGAATTAAACTACAAAGGGAAAAACTCTAAGATATAATAAAATTATTATTGATATCTTAAAAATATACATATGAAATTAAAAATTATTCACAAAATGACATACCAAATATTTAAATGTTAAAGACATACCAGATGATTAGAAAACTATAGTAGTAATATTCATATTATAGAAAAGTAATAAAAAACATATTAGAAATGATGAATTCATCAATACTCTTTCAATTCTATATAAAATCATTATCATAATCATTCTCAGTGTACTTTGGATTTTAAACAACAAAAAATAATTTCTACTTCAAAGTTGTCTTAGCACAATGAATCACATCAAATATTGAGAGAAGTTAAACAAAAAATCAATGGATATGAGGGCATACCCAAAAATAACAGGAATCATTATATGGATTGTACACCTATTGCAATGTATGTTCCTGGTGTCACATACTTCTTGCAGGAACTCTTCTACATCCATTTGGAAAATGACATAGCCATGTGAAATTGTAGTGCCGTGTAGCATATTTTTTTGTAAAGTGTGTTTTGCATATTTGATGATTTTTATAGTGATTGAAAAGTTTGAGCAATGTAAAAATTCTGTTTTACTTTATAGAAAATGACAGGGAAAACAGTTGTAATGCTTGAAACAGATTACAAACAAGCTGAGCTTATAAAAATGCAACTTTCTGAGTGCTTTAATTGAAATGTTAATTCACCACATCCTAAAAAGAGTGATAAGTGAAGTCCAAAGATAAAACAATGCTGATGTTTTTTAATGGAAATGGATATTTTTTCTCTCAGATTTAATTCATAATGGTCAGGTATTTTATCTGCAAGTTCTGAAACATTTATGTGATGAGGTAAAATATAAACATCCTGTCTTTTGGCAAAAAGAAAAGAGAAAGCTTCACCATTACACAAGTATCATTTCTCAAAGTCTTGTCTGTGAAACACTTTAATTAAATTCAACACAACTTAGCATATCTATGAGTTAAATTTACTCAATCTCACTTCATGCAATTTTTTTCAATTTCTTAAACTAATCTTTCTATTATTTTTTTTTTTATCTATTTATAAATAGTAAAAAAAAATGTTGCAGATGTTAAAAAGCATTACTTTTCTAGGGTTTCCAGTATTTAGAAAATTAAATAAAACATGTTTAGAATAGTGTATTGCATCAAATAGTAATTTGAAAAATATTAAATTTATAATACTCAATAATAAATAAACATTTTTTATTATAAAATTCCAGCTAGTTTTGGGTATTCCTTCATATGTGTAAAAGATTAGGACAGTTTTACAGATTATGATAACATGATGACAATGAAGATATAAATGAAGGCAAAACAGTGGAAATCAGCCACTGCTTGTTCACAATGGTAGGGCTTGATTCACATGGAAGCAAGACCCAGATTTAAGAGATTTATATCCTGTATATATGTACATATTAAATGGCATAGAAATGGAAAGGAGCTCACTGCAGGTCAACAGTTACTGAACTATACTTTTCACAAAGATGACAAGAATCCAGTCCACTGTTTTAGAGAGTCTATCAGCTTGCTGAAGAATTAGTTTGTATGTATACTGTTTTCTCTACATGCAGAAAAGCATAGATAAAGATATTACATCATATATATATATATATATTTAAAGTACAGATGGTGATCTATTTTAAATAATTTCTTGAAAATGTCAGTTGTAATTTTTAAATTACACTTTTTTTAAAGTAAATAACTTTTCTAAATTTTGGCTGAATAGACTACAAAAATCTTTCTAGATTAGGGAACAAAAGAACTTGCTAGAGTACTTTTAAAGACATTTATAATTAGTAATAACCTGAAAAAGAAAACTTTAATGAAGGACTGTCAAAAGTGTAATAGATATTAAAGTAAACTTTTATTTATCATAAAAAGTGGCTAATTAGTAGATTTAATTCAGCCCATCTATTTTTATATATACAGACACATACATGTGCATTTATGTATTATTAAAAATGAATTGAATTTTTTAATAAGTCTATGACAATTCAAACATGTTAATTTTTAAATTCTTATATAGCCCATCAGAGTACTTATATATATATATATATATGTGTGTGTGTGTGTGTGTGCACATTTTCTGTTTTTTGGCATTGAATTAATTGTATTGAGAAAATATAATATGATTTATTAGGTTTATTATTTTTATAAATGCCAATGTGTGAATGAAATTTCCATACACACACATTTATGCTAAATCAGTCATTAATTACATATTATGAAAATGAATTTTATTTATAGATTTATGGCAATTCAAATATGTTCATAAATTATTATATCTCAGATCTGTTTGCTTATATTTAGGTGTGTTTTATATAAACCTATAATGACATATTTGTAAATCACAATATGATAGCTTATTTTATTAAGCAAAACCAGAATGCTGAATTTATATTTATGGCATACTCAGCACACCTTAATTTAATTTAATATTTATTAATAAATTGATATTTCATTGTTAAAATTGTTCTATTAATTTACTCAATCCTAAATAGTTTTAGAATATTATGTGTTTGTATTATGTCCCTTGATCACAAGTAACAGTTGATTGAGCTGGATTCATGCATAACAATCTATTATATAAAAAGAGTTTATGTTTAGGGTTATGGACATCCAGATGATGATGATGCTGTAGAGTGCAAAAGAGATATTCTTTAAAGCCCATCCACTACATTTCATTTTAATTATTTATTTAGAAATCAAGTTTATAGTTGACTAGTAAATTAATCTTTCCAGATTTCCTCATGAAATGCTCCATGGTGGTGAAACAATCCAACATTACACTAATACTGTTAAGGGTCCATGAAAATTTTGATGTTTTATCTGCCTGTAATTTAAACATTAATATATTTACAGTATTTCATATTTTTAATAATGTTCTCAAAGTGGCAGTTGCAAGAAGAGCCTAATATTAATTTGCATGCTTTTTTTAGTAAGCATATATGAAGATGAATAAAAAAATCCTACATTTGCTTTCCAGCTTCCCAAGAAGATGGTCGCAAGTACTACCAAAGTCAATTTTCTCACAATTCCATTTCCATGCAATAAAATTGGTAAGTAATAAATATTTCTATCATTTTTATTTCATTTTAATCGATTTTCTCAAAATATGAAAATAAAGATTGATTATGAAGAATTAGAAGAAGTTAACAGTTACAAATATCTTGGTCAGATTATTAATACAGATGGAAACATAATGGATGAAATTAATCATAGAATTAAACTTGGTTGGAGTGCTTTTTGTAGAAATAACTTGATACTAAAAGGAAATATGCTGATGTGTTTGAAAAGGAGGGTTTTAATAAATGTGTTTTACCAGTTTTTACTTATGGATCTGAGACTTGGACACTTAATAGAAGAGCAATACAGAGACTTCAGACCACTCAAATAAGTATGGAGAGATGCATGTTGGGAGTAACAAGAAGAGATCGAAAATGCAATGTATGGGTAAGAGAACAAACAGGTGTTACTGACCTCATTGAAAAAATTAAAAGATTAAAGTGGAGTTGGACTGGACATATTGCTAGAAGAGATGATAATAGATGGACATTTGAAATCTTAAAGTGGATTCCAAGAGATTGTAAAAGACCCAGAAAAAGACCACATGTTAGATGGATGGATGAAATAAAAAAAATGTGCAGAGTAATTTGGAGAAGAGAAGCTAAAGATCGGAGAAGATGGATTGAACTTGGAAAGACTTTTATCCTGCAGTGGATTGATAATGGTTGATGATGATGATGAAAATAATAAAGTTTCTATAATTTTGATTATAAAAAAAAACAATCGGTAAAAAAACAATTTCATTTTTTTTGTCTTGAAATATTACAATATCTTACAGAAGGTATTTATTTCATAGGTGTATGTATTTCAAGGTATTATAATTACAATTACATATATATAATTTTGTAGATCAAATATTTTCTCATTGTAAGTACAAATAGTAGGTCAAATAATACTGACCATCATTTTTGCTTTTATATGTATACTGTATATATATTGATAATTTTTGTTCTATATGAAAAAATGTTATTTATTTTATAAGCAAAAATATTTTGATGTGTTAGAATTTCAATTATATATTTATCTGTAACTTGTTGGCCAAATACTTTACAGATCTAAATAGAAATATAATTACAACTTATTGATCTCTCTCTCTCTACATATATTTAAATATATTTTTTGATCTATATAAAAAAGTGTTAGAATTTCAATTATGATAAACCCAGTGTGTAGAAATATTTTGCTATTCACAATTTATATTAATTTTGTATATATTGAAATATTTCAAAACATTTGAATTTCAAGTGTGCGTATATATATTGTAAGTAGTTGAGTTACATCCCACACACTAATATAGTGTATGTGCATATATATACCTAAAATAAAGGAAAAGTAGAAATAAATACAGAATAAAATTTTGTAGATATTTTTTTATATTTTCTAAAATAAAATAATAACAAAGGGTTAAATAACTCTGGGTTTAAAATAAAATTTCATTATAAAATTAATGTCTTAAAAAAGGTCTTAATAAATATAAATATTGTATTGTTATTATTATTATTCTGATTGTGAAATGTAAAAACACAATACTTGTTTTTGAAATTTTTTTAATTAATTAAAACATGCATATAGATTCCAAGGGATTAGAGAGATAAAAATAAAATTCTGTTTTTAATAAAGGTGTTGTTATAACACCTCAGATGATTTTACAAAAAGAGCTGATAAAAAATATCAGCCAGTCTGGATAATAGTTTTTTGTAAGAAGAGTCAGCTGAAAATTTCAGTTGGTTATAATATTTTGTTGCAGCTTCTTGAAGTTTGCAGCAGTTGGTTTTAGCTGACTGTAAAATTAGCAGTCCATCTACCATGAATTAATACAGCTGAAGGCAGAACATTAGATTTAGAAGCTACTAATATTTCATTCTCAGTAGTTTGAATTCACTTAGAGAAAATGACCCACTTCTTTGTGCTGTAATTCTTAGCCTTAAACAGAGAGGATAGTTGCTTGTCTAAAATTTATTAAATCAAAACAGCTGCTTGCCTGAAAAAATCCTAGACAGAAAGAGACCAACTACAGACCAAGATTTTACATAAATTATGTACCTTTACCTGATAGTGACAGCAAACTTGGATTATATTTTTATGTTGGATCAAAAGAACCAGCTTGCCCAAGAGAAAACATCAGTGGATGAAGAATTAATTATATGTATGCTATTTCAGCTATATGCATAGAGGCACACATAAACATATATACAGCTGGTGGTGAGTAGCATTATATATGATAAAAAAGTTTTAAACAATTTCTTTAGTAAAATGACATTTTTATAACTGATAGAAATATATAAAATGATATTAGTTTAAAATTGTTTATTAAAGAAAAAAACTGTTTAAAGTTATATTTATAATTTAGAAAGAAAAAAACTACCAAGAAAGTTATAATTAATAATCAAGAAAAATATTTCCAAAAATCTTTTAGACTAGAAAAAAAGAAAGACATTTTAAATCAATTAACTGTCAAAAATTTGATAGTTCTTATTTTAAGGAAAAAGATTATATTCAGCAAAGAAAATTAAATTGTGAGAATAATATGTAATAATTTTATTATGATAAATACTAATGTTATGTAGATAAATTAATATATCGCACGTCTGTGCAAATTATATAAATATGCGTTCCAGTAAACCTACTATGTAAAATGTATTTCATTTAACTGAAACTTGAAACTTTAATCATTTATTGTATTTTTTTTATATAATTTAAGATTTTGATAATTATTTTGCAGCAAGTCAAATAGGTTATTTCATGCACACACATGTATATGTGCATATATTGTCAATTGTAACACATATGTAAATTTTAATCATTTTTTTATTAATTATTTTATGTTTAATTGAAATGTATTCATTGTATATTATAAAACACACATCTGTGTATGAATATATATATGCGTTTGTAAAAACTTATTAAGAAATATTATAAATCAATGTAATAACTTTAATTGTATATATAATATTGTATATCATTCAAAATCAGAACTCTTAACCTATAAGACCTTAAATATCATTTATTTTTATTTTTTTTGTTATTAATAAACTTGTATTTAATTGTTAAAAATTGTATTCCATCATCTCTTGTTCACATACAGTAATAGAGCCCATGTTCTCTGAGCTAGATTTCGGACATGGATAAATGGGGATGTGTTTAGTGCTTTGGACATCCAGAGGTGATCAGTCATCATTCTGGTTGGTGCAAAGAAGGACACTCTTTAAAGCCCATGCACTATTATTTTTTATTTTACTTTAGTCTTTATTAAAAATTTAAGTTTATAGTTGGCCAGTACAAGTGGCCCGAGCATTGATGATGATCAGCATGTTTTAAATGCCCCAGCATTATTGTTTTGATTTCTGATTCTTATGTATTTAATGGATGGGCTCTAAGCTGGTGCATCCAAGTTATGTTTAAATAATTGCCCAAGGTGGCAAAGGCTCAATAGTTAGCCTGGTCTAAAGACCCATTTTCAATCCAGCCACAAGATGGTCTGTTGATTTTATTCTGATTTATTGTACTAATTTTTTTATTCCCATTAATGATGGTGAATGGTATTTGATTTATACTTACTTTTACTTTATAATGCTGGTTGAATTTATAATTATGCTTTTAGCTGCTCTTCTGAGTTAGCTGACTGATCTCACAATGTTCTCAGAGATGTTTTAATCTCATACTCTTATATCTTTAAATATTTACTTATAGATAATTTTTCAAATTATTGATTTTGTGCTCTTATAAAATACCATATTACTTAAAGATACTTTGTGAAATATTTCATTTTGTATTGACTTGGGGTTGATGATGATGTTCCATCACCCAGATTCATTTTGACATCCTTTTTTCCCTATACCCCCATCTATTACTTATAAATAATTTTGTAAATATTTCATTTTAAATGGACTGGGAGTGATGATGTTTTGCCATCACCCAGTTTACTCACTATCACCCAGTTCAAACTTCCTACCACTCTCTCAATACCCCATCTCATTACAATATATATTATTGATCCTGTTCTATATCTTAGCAAGAACATAATCTGTTCCTGGAATAATCTCCCAATACCATGAGTTTGATACAGAGTCTGATCATGACTTTGTAAAAATGGGTAATGTTGGGAGCTTGGATGAAATGGGCTTTCATAGCATGGATGAGGAGCAAAGTTCCAGCAATGATGAGTGTGTCTGAGTATGAAGATAGCATTAAGCTAAGGGAGAAAATTGATATGAAGAATATCCCTTCACTACCCCAAGGTTTTCTTTCAATGAGAAATCAGACATAACTATCACTATATGACCAGGTATTGATGTTTTACAATTCTTAAAAAATTTTTGACGCGGTATTGCTACAAAAAATTGTTGAGCAAACAAATCTTTATGCTGATCAGTGCCATAATAAGGACATAATTATAATGAAATATCACCCTAACAGCTCGAAACTTATTTACAAATAGGAGTTGAGGCTGAAGTTTGGAGTATTGATGTTGCAAGACATCTTCAAAATACCACCTCAATTATGGTCTTGGTCAAGAAAAAATAAGTACTTATTTTTGCTCAACTTATGTTAAGTACTAGATATGCCTTGCTCATATAATACTTGCATTTTGCTGACAATGAATAGTTTTGTCATGACCATCCAAATCCAAATCTCTATAAATTCTATGAAGTTATGGAGCATTTGACAGAGAAGTTGGGGACTTTATACACCCCAGAACAAACTCTTAGTCTAAATAAGAGTTTGATGCTCTATAGAGGATGCATGGGCTGAAAAACATACAATGATAAAAAAGAGCCCATTTGTCATAAAATTGTTTGTCCTTTGAGAGGCAGAAAGCGGCTATTTTTGTGATTTTTTCTCATATCCTGGAGCTAAAACAGAATATACACAGAAATATGCCACTTTTCCTGTTAGCATGAAAAGTGTTTTCCATTTGACAGATGGTTATTTGGGCAAAGGGTACTGTGTCACAGTGGACAATTGGTACATGTCTTTTAGTCTGGCAGACATATTTGTAAAAAATAAGACACTCATTTATGGCACTATCAATAAAAGAAAAAAAGGTCTTCCAGAAAAGTTCAAAAAGGGCAAACTGGAAAAAGACACAAATAATGGGCTTGAAATGTGAGGTCAAAAACCAGTCTGCCTAATGGGACCATTCATAATGCTTTCATGAGAATTCTAAAGAATAAATGGGGGAAGGTAGAGAAATCCACTCCAGTGTTAAATTACATTAATACTATAGGTGGAGTTGATTGCTATGATAAAGAGTTGTCCTATTACCAGATAACTAAGAACCAGAAAAAAAAATTAGACATTAAAGACCAAGGTAAATAAAATGCACTTGACTTGTACAATAAGCATTGTGGGAGTGAAATTGAACTTTTAGAGTTAAAACTTCAAACTATTGGGCAGTTTATTGAAAAATATTCTGATTCCACTTCCCTTTTGAATTTTAGGAAAGCTAGTGCTATTGACTCTCCATTTCAAGTCAATCCTGGATACTTTTTTTTATATAAAATATAGAATTTTATTCAGAAATTTAGTTACAATATAAGATAATAGTTAAACATAGGATATATTACATGATAATCAGTGGGATGAAAGCTCACTATTTTGACACCAGCTAAAAGGACTAATATGAAGCATATCAGCAAGGAACGAGTCTGGAATAGTATCCTGTTGATATAGATGACCACGCTTGCATGTCTCATATAGTTCAGCAATAGGTCTAATCCTTTGTCTGCACTCCATATGACCAAATTGACCCTTCATACCGGAGGTTACTTCCATATCAACTCAGGATCTGGGCAATAATCATGCAGAGCAAGGTAAGTTATCACAAAGGGATGCAGGCTATTCAGCCTCAAATAACTCTCCAAGAAAGATTTCTATTTAGGAGTGAAAGGGATCAGCTTTGGGGGCCAGATCAATAACCTCCATGTGGAGTCATAGATGTAAGAGGGGGCCAAATTCTGGTCCCTTTTCCGAATTTTTTTTCATTTTGTTAATATAGAGTTCAAGTGGATGCTCTAGTGCATGATTAAAGGTGATCCAGCACTGTGTGTACCATAGCAAAAACAGTACAAATGTTGTTATTCATATCTCTGGGATGGATCCACATAGTATATTGTCAATGAGAGTCGACAGGGCAGGTGTATTGTTATTTAACATGGAGGCTATAAGGACTCTGTAGGGGTGAAGGGAAACAGTGGCAGAGGAGGTGAAGACAAGTTTCATCCTCTCTGAGGCATAGTGAGCAAGTGGACTCTATGTTTGAGAATCCTCGATGATGCACCAGAAAGTGTTTAGTAGGCAAGGCATTAATATTTATCTTCATCAGGAAATCAAAATATTTGGGTTCAAGAAACCATCCCTTAAATTTCTTGATTAGCAGATGGTTGTTAAGTCTGAGGATAGTTGACACTGCAGAAACATCAGGATTAAGGATGTAGTATGCATCCCAGAACTTGATTTTCATTGAGGACGATTTTACAGGAAGCATAGTATGTTTGGAGATAAGACATGCAAGGGCTGCCAGCCAGTCAGTACCAATAGGGGGCGGCTTATCTGTGGGAGTGACCTCTCTGGAATGTGAGTAGTTAGGATATTGCAGACACATTCTGTAGAAAGAATTGTAGGAATGTTGGAATATGAAAGTATCTATGGAATGTAGGGATAATCCATTGAGTTTTGTGTGTTTCTGTAGATTTCTCAAGATTATGGTTGCACTTTCCCCCCTCAAATCAGATCAGTGCACATCTTGTGTATTTTCCTGATGAAGACATTGGTAAAATTGACTACTGGGGTGAAATAGGATATTCTAGGGAATATTAGTATGTTGATGAGGGAGGACTTGGCGAACATGGACATGTAAACTTTGGATAGAGAGGATGTGATTCTCTGTGTGGATTGAAGTAGCTTTCCTTGGATAAATCTCCTCATGGCAGACATGGATTCAAATATAGGGAAGCCCAAGAAGTTCTGAGGCTTTGCTGCAAATGGTCCTGGAATGGTCTTACCCGAAGATATATACCAGGCAGATGACTTGGCCATATTAAATTTGAGGCCGGATTGATCAGAGAATTCTTTAAGTATTGATAAGAGTCTTGGAATTAATTTTTTTGATGGAAGGAAAATGGCCAAGTCATCCATATAGGTGATGTGATGAATTGATGTATTTAAAATTGGGATATGAATGCCAGGAAGAGATCTCTCAATTTGAAGAAGCAGAGGGTTGAGATAAGTAATGAAAAACAGGGCACTCAGAGGAGAGCCTTGTAGAATGGAGGATGTGGTGTAGAATGGGGGAGAAAGCTTCCCATTAAGTGAGTTGCTCAATTCATGATTGTAAAGGAGGTTTCTAATAATATTTATGATTCCAGTAGAAATGTTATGCACACCAAGTAAGTTTAAAAGGGTATTGAGTTGAATAGAATCAAAGGCAGCTGCAATGTCGAGCTGCACAACCACTGGTCTAGATTGCCTGGGGGATCTGATGTGGTCAGTAATAATTTTAAAAAAGATTGATATCATTTGTGGTTGAGCTGCCCTTTTTTTGCAAATTGATATTGTGAAATAAGGGGAAGAATCTTGTTTTGAATTTTGTCCTTGATGATAGATTCAATGACCTTGACCATCAGTGGAGTCATAGAGATGGGCCGCAGGTTCTCCAGCGAGGATGGAATTATGTTGCACTTTAGAAATGGCACTATTGCTATGGGATAAAGACCACTGATTTCATGGACACCAGAAGAAAGGTGATTAATCAAGTTGTACATGATTGGAACTGAGAATTTAGACAGGTGCAGTAGAAAGAAACAGGGAATTGCATGGAGCCCTGGATGGGTCCTTTCAGGCTTTGAGGTTAACTTAGAACATCTCTTTCCAAGATGCCATGGTCAGAGGGGGAAGAATCCCATATTGAGTCCTGTTTAGAATCAGGTGCATGAGTGAAAAACTTTTCCCTGAAGAACAAAAATTTTTTTAGAAGCATGTTAGATCCTGAGTAAAGGTTATTTCCAACTGTAATAGATAAAGGGATGGGTTTTTTCTTTATCACCCAGAGCCCACCTAATGTAGCCCCTGGATCAATTGTGGGGCTGGTTCAAGAAAATTTTTGACTTTCTGATAGAGAGATACTCTGCCAAGATACTCTGCCAAAATCAACTGTTTATTTTTGTATTGGGATTTCAGGTTGATTATGGATTCTATAGGAATTGTATCAAGGGGAATATTTTTAAGGGTGTTGTTGAGTGATTCAAGTTCTATCAGGAGTGAAGATTGCCCTTTATTATGTAATGTATAGTTTGAGATTAATGACATTAAAATATGGATGAAGGCAAACCAGGCATTGACTGGTGGCAAAGACAGGATATGAATTTTGTGAAAATATATGTATGTTTCAGAGATGATGGCTTCAGGTGATGTGGACTTGAGAAGGATTCTCGTGGTAGTGCTTAGACCTGGAATATTGGATGACTCAAGATTTAGAGATAGTTTAATGGATAATGCCAAGTGGTTGGAAAAGGCTATAGGTTGGAGTGAGGGGTCAATCCTGGATACTTTTCCACTCTTATCCCACTGAACCCTATCAAAGAAAACCTACACATCAATTCCAAATATGTTCTTGATGGAAATATGATCAAGACATGGTAAAGATACTGATGTCAACACTGTGAAGTTGGACTCTGTGTTGACCAGTGTTTTGAAATATATCATACCAAAAAAATTTTTTGAAGGTAATTATTATTCGTAATACATGACATTAGTAAAAAATTATATTTACTTTTTTTGCTTTTTCTATTTATTGAATTTTAGAATCTGAAAAATGCAAGTTCCTCCTGGCTATGTGATTGATGCTATAAATATTGTTGCCATAAATATTATCATTGGTTCTATAAATGCTTTTATTGTTTTGGTTTTTTTTTTTTTAAATATTTTATTTAAACATAAAGTGTTCTTTGTACACTGAAAGGTTTACTTTGTATTTAAAGCATACAGACTAAAAAAAAGGAACACATTCTACACAGCCCTGATATTTATGGTGGGTTATTCATTTGAAAACTCAATCTTTTCCCTAAGTGTCTCTGTGTAACAGCTGTGGTGCAAGGGCTGAGTCTTTGACTTTAGCCTGTGTGAGTAGCTTGATGTAAATCTGATGTAGAGCATTTTTAAAATGTCCAAACATTAATTTGCATCTGGTTAGCCATAAGGTGAAGGTCAAGAAGATGGGCAGTCTGATGGATGCATAGGTTCCCTGTTTGATCATGTTTTGAATTAATAGGACATCTCTGATGTCTAGTGAAACTTTGTTAATGATGAAGTTCCTGATAGGGGAGAAGGTGGAACACATGTATAATAGGTGGGCCATAATCTCATCAGATAAGTGGCAGTGCTGGCACTGGGGTCCAATCTTTGAGTAACCCCTCCTGGCCACAAGAAAGCAACTGGTGGGAAGAGAAGCCAGATTGAGCTTAAGAAGAAAGTCGATGTGTTTGGATTCAACATACCAGTGATTCAGCTTTTGGATCAAGGCTTTGTTGGAAAGCCCCAATACATTTTGAGTCGGGGCTTGATCTTGGTGTTTTAATTTGTAGATAGTCCAGAAAGAATTTTTAGCATCAAGGGCTGGCTGGCTGGGATTCATGGCTATACTGATTTGATTCCAGATTTCACCCATCCATTTACTTTTCTTGTTGATGCCACAAATGGTACAATTGTGGATACTGTGAATGTGTTTATCATTGATTCCATAATTGCTATTATTGATGATACCATAATGCTATTATCTTTGATACAGTAAATGCTACTATAATTGATACCACAAATGTTATTATTGTTGATGCCATAAATATTACTATCTTTGATATATTCATATCGGCTTTTTCAAACCAAATTGTGCAAATGCTTTTTGCGAGTGTTAAATAATAAATGAATACCCTCTGACCCATACAAGATATAGAATTTATGCAGCAATAAAAGGAATCCTCTTATTACTATGACTCAAATATTTGTCCCCTCTGACCCATACAAGATATAGAATTTATGCAGCAATAAAAGGAATCCTCTTATTACTACAACTCAAATATTTGTATATGAGCAAATCTGAAGTACTGGCACAGAAGGTGTGACTATAGAACAGTCACTTTGAATTACTATATATAACTTATGAATGAATGACGCCAATGAAATTTACTAGAATTTACTGAACGTCATTCCAACTGAAATTAATCATATATATAAATCAGCATTTGGTTTGAAAAAGCTGATATGAATGTGATTACAATTGTATACAGTCGCTATAAAAAATAAATGCTGATTTATCTTTGATATAGTAAATGTTATTATCTTTGATGCCGTAAATACTACTATCTTTGATGCAGAAAATGCTACTATCTTTGATGCCATAAATTCCATTATTGTTGATGCCATAAATTTTACTGTCTTTGATACAGTAAATGCTATTATCTTTCATGCAATAAATTCTATTATTATTCATACCGTAAATACCATTCCTCAACAAAAAAACATGATGCTCTAATAATACCACCATCAAGGCATTGACTGGTCCTGAACATCATTGATTATATAAATAAATGTAGATAATTCATGTGATTTTATTTATAATATACCATATTTGATTTTATATATTTCACAAAATTTTTTATTTCTCTTTATTTTCATATATTTTTATACTAATTGTTGGATATTTTCATTTTAGAGTTAGGTGTGACCAATAAAACTGGAATGCTTTCATAGTCTGCAATAATGTAAAATACAACTCATTGTAATATTTTAAACATGATTTGCTTCAAGTTTGTTTGGAATTTATAAAAATAAAATATTTTGTTTAGTATTAGAATCTATGTGTATTGCATTTTTTATGACTTTAATTTTTTTTATGACAAAGTTTAATCATTTCACTACAGGTATAAACAGATTTTAATTTGCGAATGTGTTTTTTTAATGATAAAACAGTAAAATATAATGAAAATTATAATTTAAAAACCAAAAAAAAATTTTTTTATATGTTGTTAATATACTTAATGAAAATATGTTTAAAATAAAAATCTCATTCTTGGGACCAAAAAATTTTTAAAGGCATGCATGGTGAAAGATTAATGGTATTAAGTGGCCAGAGTTTTGAATGATGATCAGCATGTTTAATATCCCAGCATTAGTTTTTTGTTACATTCTTATGGTTTAGAACTTAAGTTTGTGCATCCAAATTATTACGTTGTATTGTTGCTTTAAGTTTGGCAAGAGCTAAGTAATTAGTCTGGCCTATTTTAGACCCATTTTATTGTTGATCATTCATGATGATAAATAATTATTACTCTACTATAATGCTGGTGAACTTATAGTTACTTATAGTTTGTTTCCTTTCTTATCTCTCATGCTCTACCATCCTCATTCCTTTTATATTTAATTTCACATTTTGTTTATTTGGGAATGATGATGATTTCCCATCTCCTCATAATTCAGCCCTAGTGTGGTGTATTGTTTCAAATGGCTACCCAATTGTGGGACATTGTTACTTCAGATTCTCACTTCTTAACCCCAAATTTGTAATGGTTATAATATGTTTGATGTTTACCAAAGACAATCCAAATCCTTGGTGTTAATAAAAATGTGCTCTTTTTCTTATTTCTGTTTTTTTTATTTATTGCACTTGTTCTCCTTTCCTTTATCAGAAAATTATGTAACAGTATATAACAAATAGAAATCTTTAAATAATTTATTTTTAAAAAATACATATATATATACAACACATAATTGAGTGGTTACAAATAAAGTTATTACAATCAACAAAGGACCATTAAACAATAATATGGCATTAAAAAAAGATTTTATTAAAAATAGGAAAAGATATTAAATAAAATATGTAAAAATATAATATGGTATACTAAAAAAAAGAAGTTAATTTTGCTATTAAAAAATACTGCCCAAGATAACAGCCAAACTGATCTGAAAAATTCACTGTCTTAATTCAGATTTTCATTACTACACTAAACTGATTAATGCAGATGAAATGGGAAAAATAACAGTAATAAACACAAATTTCATTACATTGAGAATTATTGTAATTATGACACAATATTTTAAAATAAATTTTATTTTTAAATAAATCATTAATAGTAAAATATTATATATATATATAAATTAGGATATTTAAATAAAAGTTATTATAAATTTATTTAATGCACATTGATTATGTAATAACTGAAACACAGGCTTATATATGTAATATAGGGTATATGAGCACAGACTTTCAGATGACCCACCACACTCCACTCTATCTAATAACACTGATACACTCAAGCACATATATGCAAGTAATATTTACTAAGGCAATAAACCTAAAGCATGTGCGGTTTTCTTCCAATGCGTAAGCTTGTGGTTAAGACCTGTAGAGGTCCCTACCTTTGTATTTTCAACCGCACATGCTTTAGGTTTATTGCCTTAATAAAAGTTATTGGAAAATCTAAACATTTTCATTTATATATAAATTTTATTAATTATAACTACAAAAAGGTATTTGCCTGTTCACTTTTGTGCAATGGTAGAATGTATATAAAGTATATTTAGGGGCTTGTCACAATATGTGTAAGTAAATAAATATTGCATTTATATTTAACTAAAAAAATATGTTTCTAATAATAAAATGATTTAGAAATTACACATAAGTTTTATTAATTATCATGACAAAGTGGTGTTCAGCTTATTTGGTTTAGCACTAAGATAAGAATATATACATAGTATATTTTGAGTTTGAACATTGAAATTCATGGCTCGAGCAATTGTCACAATTAGTTTAAATAAAGACGTAATCCATATTTAAAGTGCCTTTGTGCCCCACACAACCTGCACACTGTGGCCATGCCTTCATTATTCCTTCAGTAATTATTAATACAAAATCTTTAGATGAATAAATAATTATTAATCATCATTAATGCTTTGATATAAAATAAATGATATCAAAGTTAAAAGTGTGAGCACTGAAACTTTGACTCTTGAAGATCCCAAATACTATAGCATGATCATTAGGTATGAAGATTAATTCTAAATAAGACTGACCAATGAGATTTTCTTCAGTCTTGTAAAATAAAATGTTATTTCATTAAAAGATAAGTTAAATTTTCAATGTAAAATATTTTATTTCATACTTTTCTCTCATTCTCTTTATTATTTCTTTTACCCTATTTTCTCCAGTCCCTTAGAATAGTAGTATACATGGATATCATGAGGTTAACATGCCATCAGTTATTCCTTACCCCAATTATGACATTGGAAATATATTCTTGTGTAACCAACATTCATTCTTCTATTACAGCAACTCTGATTCTAATTTGTTTTTCTTTGTTTTTTATAAGCAAAAGAACATTTGTCTTTAACTTTTATTCTTTTTCTATTTAATTTTATTTTAAAAGTTAGAATAACTCATATCTTGAACTACTACTGATGTTTGTAAACATAAGTTATAATATAGTCATATCTGTATATCCTGAATCTAGACAAGAAATAATGCAAGCAAATTATATTTTGACTTGTAGTCAGTTTATAAATTTTGATTATTCACTTGTAATATTAATTTAGTGATGCACAAAAAAAAAAAACTCAAAATCATGCTGCAAAAATCCAATTTACATACATGAATTGCATTTTGGTCTAAATTAAAAAAATATATAGGTTAGCTAAATTACTACTGAACATTAAAAATATAATGCAAAAGGATAAAGATTTACTATTGTATAATTAAAGATAAGAAAAAGTTAAACCATAAAATCAGTGTTCTAATTATATTTATTATTAGTTTGAAGTGTGCCCTCTATAATTTTGATTTCTAATGGGAGCCCTAAAACCACCACTGTCACAATCAAGTGCTAAACAAAGTCAAATAATACCAGTCATTTTAATGACTTATTAAAAAAGTGCAATTTTCATTGAAATTAAAAAATAAACATGCTAATTTTATAGAACTATGATCAATCAAAAAAAAACCCAAATACTTCTACAAATCAAGATATCAAACATATTAATAATTAGGAAATGACCTGGGTAAAAAGATCAAAAATCACATGACCAAAAGATCAAATTACTGCCAAAATCAAATATAAAAAAAACATTTTGCAACTGTTATTAGTAAATAGCCAGAGAAATATTGACCTAATCATGTGACTAAGCAAAAAAAAATTAAATATCAAAAATGTTAACTACTAGAAAATGACTAGAGTAAAAAAACAACATGTAACCAAAAGATCAAATAGTAATTATGTATTATCTAATCAGTGGAACATTGACAGATGTATTTTTTTTAATTATACATTTTCAAGAGTAATTTGTTTATGCTTTTTTTTAAAATTATTTTATCACAGATGTATTACTTGTTTTGTTTTAAAAAATATTAACATATCAATCTGTTACTTTAAAAATATTAAATAATCTCTTATAAATTCTATTTACAAGATTTAATTAATTATTCATATATATATTTTAATGTACAAATATTAAAAATAAATAAGAAAACAATTATAAATTCCTGTTAAGTTTTAAAAATATTAATAATATTTTTATAAATTTCATTCACAAGATTTAATTAATTAATTTGTTTTAGAGATATTGCAACATACAAACATTATCACATTGCAGACATTGCCATGATTATTTCATGTTCAGCATAAGATTGTTGTTGTGTATCTTTGTTATATTTTTTTTTGGAATATTTTTGCCAAAAGGATTAAAATTTGGGATCTTCCATTGATATGAAAAGATGTGCAGTATTTCCAAAATTACATACTATTAACCAATATGAGAGAATACTTTCCTAGGGGCAGTTATTTAGTGGCTTACACAGAGAAATCAGTGAATGTTTTATTGAAATTGTTCCACATTAACTGGAGTTATATTACATATATTACAATAAATTGCCATACTTTTGTGGAATATCTTGTATTTTTAATTGTTGTCCTTTTGTAAAATTTCTTGTATTTTTTATAATAATTTAAAAAGAAAACAATAAAAAGATATATTAAATATGATAGTTTCTAGTCAACAATATTGTTTTTAAAAATTATTGGAGGCTCCCTGAAAATGTATAATTAAAAAAAATGTCTGTTAATCTTCTGGCAATGGAAAAATACACAAGCACTAACCAAATTATTCAAACAATTAAATGAACATGTAAATTTTGTAGAAGTATGCTTATTCAAAACAAAAATTAATAACTCTAGAAAACTTATTAATAATTAAAAAATGGCTGAGATGGAAAAAAAAGCAAAAATCATGTGATTTAAATATCAAACTACTGCCACAGTCACATATAAATAAGCAATATTTTTCAACAGGTATTAGTAAGCAACTATAATAATGTTAGCATAATCACATGACTAAAACACACAAAAAATCAAAATATCAAACATATATGTAACTAACTAATAACTAGGGTGTAGGAATATCTCTGGAAATCAAAATATTAAACATATCATCTGGGAGCTCATCATATGACCACAACCCCCTCTCTCAGAAACCAAATAACAATAGTAAAGTATATTACTTTAAAATAATCTAATATTATAATAAACTAATTAAATCCACATGAAATATGGCAATAATCATGTGCTCAAGTAAACATAAGAATGGCAGCTGAAAGAAAAATTGTATAAACTAAAACAAAAAAAAAAAAGCTTAAGCTAAAATAATCTACTATTATAATTAATCAAATAAAAATAACATAAAAGTATTCTAATTTATTGTGTATAAACTAATGCATTTTATTTTAAAAATGTAGTGGTAGCCATGTGCTTAACTAAATGTAAAGAGGCAACTGAATGAAGAAGTGTATAAACTAAAACAAGAAGAAATGTGTTTAGGTTAAAATAGTCTAATATAATTAACCCAAAAAAAATACAATAAAGTGACATAAAAGGATTCCTATTTATTGTGTGAAAACTATCACATTTTATTTTAAAATGGGGTGATAACTATTTGCATGAGTAAATGTAAGAACAATGGCTAACAACATTGGTACGATCTTTATATTACATTTTTGTAAATACAAGCTTATAAAAGTAATGTCACATTATATATGACTTGCTTTTTTGATTATTATAATCTAATAGAAGAAAAATGTGCTTAAGCTAAAAGAATCTAATATAAGTAACATAATTAACCAAAAAAAAAAAACAACAATACATCCATATTACCAAAATAGTGTTGATTTTTTTTAAAACAGCCAATAGATCGCTTTTAATCGATATAAAAAAGTTCAAATTTATTCTGATGGAGTAATTTACTTTTAAAATATGGGGCACATCACAGACATGTTCTGGGGTTAATGTTAAAATGGCAATAAAAAGAATATTTACATCAACAAAAGCATTTTAATTTTACAGTTAACAAAAAAAAAAAAATCAGATTTTTTTTTCTTACCAAAAAAAGAGTAATATTGTGTATTCTTAAATGTTACAAAAAATATGCACTGTTTTCATTTAACTATGTGATATCATAGTCAGTTCATAGCAGGAAGATTCACCCTTGATCACATGATACAATGTTGTTCTTATAAGCTCTTGAAATTTAAACCCATCTATATAGCTATCTATATACTTTTCTATCTATTAACATCAAAGTTATTTTTTCAATCAAGGAGCGAATCTAGAAACATACATTAAAAAGAACATTTACAGATTTTATTAATACATAAAAAATTACAAATTAGAAAAACATAATTTAATGAAAAATACAAACAAACAACATTAATTTTTAAAAATTTGAAAAAAGAAAATTAATTTGTAAATGTTTTTTTTAAGTTTTTGTTTCCATGTTCATTTGTTGATTGAAAAGTAACTTTGATGTTAATAAATAGAAAAGTATATAGATAGCTATATTTCAAGAGCCCATAAGGGCATCACTGTATAATATGTTCAAGGGAGAACTCCCTGCTTTGAGGTGACTATAACATCACATGGCTAAATATAAATAGCACTATCATTTTCTTGTCTCATATTTTTTTTGAAACTACATATGAGAATGAGGCACACAATATTATTTGTTTTTTGGTAGGAAAAAATCTAATTTACTGTTTTTTGCTAATTGTAAAATTAAAATACTTTAGCTTATGCAATTTTTCTTTTGTCTAATATTTTTCCATTAATTCCAGCACATGGGCTAATTCTGCCCCATATTTTAAAAGTAAATTGCTTTACTAAAATAAATTTGAAGTTTTTTTATATAGATTTGAAGTGGCCCATTTGCTGTTCAAAAAGCAACACTGTTCTGATAATGTGGAATTATTAGTTTTTTGGTTAATTAGAATATATTAGCATAAGTATACTTCTTCTTGTGTTAGTTTATGATTTTTTTTTTGGCTACTTCTTCTTGTGTTACTTTAGTTAGCACCTATTCATACAATTACTCCTGAACATGTTACTACCATATTTTAAAGTTAAATGTGTTAGTTTATACACAATAGAATGAAGTATGTTTTTGTAAATTTACTGGATTTTTTGATTAATTATAATATTACATTATTTTAGCTTGAGCACATTTCTTTCTTGTTTTACTTTATCCAATTTTTTTTTGGCTCCATTCTTTTGTTTAGTTAAAAATATAGTTACTGACATATTTTAAAAATAAAATGTGTTAGTATACACACAATAAATTGCAATCTTTTTATATAGTTATACTGGGTTTATTGGTTAATTATAACAATAGATTATTTTATCTTCTTGCTTAATTATCAATTTGTATTTTGGCTGCCATTTTATGTTTAGTTGAGTACATAGTTATTGTCATACTTTAAAAGTAAAATGTATTAGTTATATACAATAAATGGGAATCTTTTTATATGAATTTATTGACTATTTTAGTTGTTTTAGCTTAAGCTCATTACTTTGTTTTAGTTTATGCAATTTTTCTTTCAGCTGCCATTTTTATGTTTACTCAAGTGCATAGTTGCCACCAAATTTTAAAAGTAAATGTATTAGTTTACACAAAATAAATTGGATTTCCCCACCCCCCTTGCTTTGTTTAATATTTTGATTTCTAGAGGTATTTTTATCTGGACATTTTCTCATTATTAATATGTTTGATTTTTTTTTTGGTCATGTGATTATGCTAACATTTTGTGACTATTTTATTCATAACAATTGAAAAATATTGTTTTTTTTTTCATATTTGATTGAAGAAGTAATTTGAATTTTTGGATATATAATAGCTAAAGTTAGTCCTAGAATTAAACTTGGTAGAGTACTTTTGATAAAAAAATAATTTAATATTAAAAAGAAATATGCTTATGGGACTGAAAAATAAAGGTTATAATAAATATAAAGAGCTCTGCTAATTTGTTCTAACAAGCTTTATTGATAAATATCAGTTAAATAAAGCATTTAAAAATATCTATCTGAAAAACCACTCTCTAACCTCAGACCAATGGTTTCATGCTTTGGCACTCCTCAGTCAGGCACTAGGATAGTTTCAGATACTAGATATAAACATACAAGCCAAATCAGCATTTATCTAAAAGTTAATTATCAAGTAGAAGCCGAGAGGTCATCGCGACTGCCTTTCAAGCAAGTAGTTGATGGCAGACGGTTGTGGGTTCACGGCCGATGCTATGACATGAAAAAAAAAAAAGAAAATCTGAAATTTTTAGAAACATAAATGCTTTGTTTAGCTGGCATTTATCAATAAAGCTTGTTAAAGCAAATTAGGAGAGCTCTTTATTTTTTATTTACAAGCTTAAAAATTGAGTCATGTGACATATGTCTTTGATTTTTGTTGACTATTTATAGACTTTGCTTTAAAATCTTAAGCAACATTATATTGCTAAGGCTATTAATATATAACTTGGCTAAAGATCTCTCAGCCCCATATAGCTATTTATGTTATATAGCTGGGTTTGAAGACATTTAAGGTTTAAAAATTTCAGATTTTCTACTTAATAGTTAACATTTAAGATAAATGCTGGATTTGGCTTGTATTTTTATATCTAATGTCTGAAACTACCCTGGCCCCTCAGTGAGGAGTGTCAAAGCATAAAACCATTGGTCTGTGATTAGGGAGTGGTTTTCAAGAAAGAGATTTTTAAATACTTTGTTTAGTTGGCATTTATCAATAAAGCTTGTTAGAGCAAATTAGAAGAGCTTTTTATTTTTTATTTACAAGCTTAAAAATTGAGTCATGTGATATGTGATTGATTTTTTTGTTGAAAATTTAGTCTTTGCTTTAAAGTCTTAAGCAATCTTATATTACTACGACCATTAATATATGGTTTGGCTGAAGATCTATCAGTTCCATACAGCTATTTAAGTTAGATAGCTCATTTGAAGACATTTAGATGTCTAAAAATTTCAGATTTTCTATTTAATAGCTAACTTTTAGATAAATGCTAGCTTTGGTTTGATATTTTTAGAGCTAGTGTTAAAACCACCCTAGCATCTCACTGAGGAGTGCCAAAGCATGAAACCTTTGGTCTGTTAGGGAGTGATTTTCAAGATAGAGATTTTTAAAATGCTTTGTTTAGCTGGCATTTATCAATACAGCTTGTTAGAGCAAATTAACAGAGCTCTTTATTTTTTATTTACAAGCTTAAAAATTGAGTCATGTGATATAAGACTTTCATTTTTTGTTGCCTATTTACAGTTATTGCTCTAAAGTCTTAATGTTGCTAAGGCTATTAATATATGGTTTGGCTGAAGATCTCTCAGCCCATATAATTATTTATGTTAGATAACTGGGTTTGAAGACCTTTAGGTGTCTAAAAATTTTAGATTTTCTACTTAATAGTTAACTTTTAGATCATGCTAGCTTTGGCTTGGTATTTTTAGATCTAATGTCTGAAACTATCATAGTACCTCACTGAAGAGTGCCAAAGCATGAAACTATTGGTCTGAAGTTGGGGAGTAGTTTTGAAGATAGAGATTTTTAAATGTTTTGTTTAGCTGGCATTTATCAACAAAGCTTGTTAGAACAAATTAGCAGAGATCTTTATTTTTTATTTACAATCTTAAAAATTGAGTCATGTGATATATGGCTGATTTTTTGTTATAATAAATGTGTTCAACTAGTTCTTACTTATGAATCTGAAATATGGACAGTTAATAAAAGAGCAGCACTAATACAGAGATTTCAGATTATTCAATGAAATATGGAGAAATGGATATTAGTAATAACAAAAAGGGATCCAAAACAAAGTACAGGGGTATGAAAAGAAATAAGACTTACTGACATCATTGAAACAATTAAGAGAATAAAGTACAACTGGGCTAATTATATTTGTAGACGATAGATGGTCATTTGAAATTTGAAATCGAATGCAAGAAATTGTGAGATTTAGAAAGAGACTATAAGTAAGATGAATGGATGAAATAATGAAATTTTCTGGTGTGAAGTAGTGAAGGGAAATACAAAGAAGAGAAACTGAATTAAAATTGGAGAAACCTTCATTCTATAGTGATGCACCTATAGTTGACAATGGTGATGATGATTCAATTATATATTATATGAACTTTTGAATTTTATATTAATCAATTATATATTACGTGAAAGATTAGTCAAACTTAGCAAAGCATTGATTTTAGTAATACTATAATAATATATATTACTTTATTCATAATGCAATGTGTTCAACATAATACATGGGAACTAAAACGTTAAACAACCACTGCGGAAACTAATTGGGTAATTATTTAATAAAAATTTGCAATATAATAATTTAAAGTTATTGAATTATTTTATTAAAAAATGTTGCATCAAAAAATGAGACATAATATAAAAATAATATTTATTTACTTCCTCTGATTACTTTATATTTTTGCCGACAATTTATTTTAGCAATAATAAAAGATATTTGCTTTGACGCAGTAAATTCACATTTTTATTTACGCAATAATCATCTGTTAATAATATGAATTGTAACAACTAGAGAGACCAAATTTATTATTTATTATTGAATAAAATTAGACGGATATATTTATAATAAACCCTTTCAAACTAACGAAATATTATAAATACAAATATATTTTACTTGGAGTCCTCAAAATAATAGAGTTGCTATTTTAAATCAACATCCTGGTAAATCAAATAAATGCGAAACAATGATAGTGTACAAAATTTTATTTGAAATAATTTTCTTAAAATAAACTTATATAAATTCATTTATTAAAACAGGCAAAACTTTCCATACAGTAGTGCCACTCAGTGCAAGCCAGAGTAAACAATGGATTTAAAAGGCTTGTGCATAAAATCCCTATCTAGTGCCTACATATCCAATATCCCCAGATTAGTTTCTAGCTGTGCTTTAGTCAGTGAGAAGCCTTGGATCTGAGAGCACTGTACCTAGACCTTAGGACCTAATGCAACTCTCCACAAGCCACCTTTTATCTCAACTACAGAACTTTGAGAATAAAATTTGAAAACACAGTAATATTTTCAATCCAAGCTCATTAGCTTATATAGCCATATAGGTCTGAACTCACTTCAGTACCCATACATTTTGAGTGTCTTTGGTTCTTTAATAACCACAGCGGTCTCCTATTAGGCAGGATTTGTATTAAACTACTAAACATTGCATGATGACCATTTTAGCAAAACTCTCCATACATTAGCCCCACCCAGTGCAAAGCAGAGTAATCAATGAAAGGCCAGAAGGCTTGAGCAAAAAATCCCTATCTAGTGCCTACTCATCCAATATCTCCAGATTAGTTTTTAGCTTGTGGCTTTTGTTAGTAAGGAGCCTTAGATCTGAGAACACACATAAATCTTAGGACCTAATGTAACCAAAATGTATGGGTACTGAACTGAGTTTACACCTACATGACTATATAAGCTCATGAGATTGAATTGAAAATATTAATTGTGTTTTCAATTTTTTCATAGTTTTGTAGTTGAGATAAAAGGTTGCTGCTGGAGGGTTGTATTAGATCCTAAGATCTAGGTATAGTGCTCTCAGATCCAAGGCTCTTCACTGACAAAAGCCACAAACTAAAAACTAGTATGGGAATATTGGATGAGTAGGCATTAGATAGTGATTCTATGCATAAGCCTTCTGACATCTATTGATTACTCTGTATTGCACTGATTGGCACTACTGTCTGAAGAGTTTTTCCTGTTTTAATACCAGTTATGAGCAAGCATAAGAAATGATGATCATGTGATGTTTAGTGATTTAATACCAATCCTGCCTAATAGGATATTAAAGAACCAAAGACATCAAAAATGTATGTGAAGGGAAGTGAGTTCAGACCTATATGATAATATAAGCTAATTAGCTTGGATTGAAAATATTATGTTTTCAATTTTATTCTCATATTTTTTTAGTTAAGTAGATATAAATAGTGGCTGCAGGAGGGTTGCATTAGATCCTAAGATCTAGATGCAATGCTCTCAGATCCAAGGCTCCTCACTGAGAAAAGCTAGACAATGGTCTGGGAATATTAGATTAGTAGGCACTAGATAGTGATTTTATATACAAGCCTTCTGGAATCCATTGATTACTATTGCTTGCACTGAGTGGCACAACTGTATGGAGAGTTTTGTCTGTTTTAATACCAGTTATGAGAAAGATCATGTGATGTTTAGTGGTTTAATGAATTCATTTGCATATAAATAAACCTATATATCTATTATTTAATCAGATGTGTCTCCTGATCCTGAAAAAAAGATGAGAAATATATTTTACAAATATAAAATACACAAAAATATTAATGGGATTATTAATAACATTAATTAAGTATTTCACCATCAAGCACCAACAAAACTATGAAGATCCGGTGATGGGCATGCTTATGCAACCAATAGAAAGAACATGCTCAGAAGCAAAACTAAAAATTTTAAAACAGATGAGAGGCACATCACTGGAGCTACTCCAATCCCACTTGGATTTCATTTGCTGAAAGATGGGTCGAAGAAATCTGAGTAGCAGAGATTTATTTATAAAATTTCTAAAAGATGTTAACACTACATACCAATGGAGGGGAAAGATTAAATGTATGCTGCCTAGTTTAGGATACTGATTCAGGATTAGACTCTGAAGAGTAAAATTTTAGACCAATTCCAATTTCTGGCATTCCTGAAGCCTTGATTTCTTCTGACCTTTCCAGCAATAAACCATTCAATTATTTATTTATTTAATGATTATTTACTATAACAGTCAAGCAATTTGTCACATTATTATAAAATAGAATATTAACACTTCTATATTTTTTTTTCTTCTTTATATTGTATAATCCATTTTCTATTACTTTACTATTTTCATTCATATAGATTAGATCGATAAAACAAAAACAGTTCAATGGCATTATCGCTCAAGTATTCATAAGAATATGATCAGGCAAGTGACGGAACTTCAATCAATCAAAAAACTTACACTCCAGAATTAGACATTCTATTACTTGCACTAAGCCATGAAGGGCTGTGTCATTCTAAGTATATTGGGTAATCACCAATTTATTGGAACCAATCATACTTGTAATACCAATTGCCATTCTTTAATTATTCACAGCAATTCTTTATTTCTATAACTACTATTTCTAGGTTTGTTTCCATAACATTTAATTTTTTTTATTTATTTTATCTTTATTTTTAGTCAAGATAGCCTTATTCATTTACTACTCACACTAATAATAATGCTAATTTTGTAATAAGACCAGCAAGTATTATTAATTCTATATAAAAAAAGAATAGTTCATTGAATTATAATGTATTAACATATATAGCCTATATATATATAATTTACTTCTGCAATTATCTATTAAATAAAAAAATATAATCTTTTCTACATGTATTATTATATTATTGTTAAGTCATATAAACAAAATAAGTTATAAAATAATTTAATTTGTTAGAAATTATGTTATCTTATAAATTATACAATTTACTATATACATATAAAAAAAAATTAATATTATTTATTTTTTGGATAAACAAAAATACAAATATCTTTTTTATCCAGCATGTAATAAAGGTTGACTTCAGAACATTAAACCTGTAACTCGTAGAATCATTTAAATATATATATATTAAATTAATATAGTGACCAATGTATACAATTTACAAGGAATAAGGCAATCACTAATCACAGTAAAACAAAACAAAAAACACCTCACTATATAAATAAAATGTTACAAGAACTCTGTAGGATACACATTTCAGATATAACTTTTTATTATTATTTACTTTGAAATATCATTAGATAAAATATAAACATAGTTACTATTCAACTTATATAACAAATTTTAAATTAACCATGATGATTTTAAAGTGCTATTTATTTATATTTTAATATCTATATGATTGATTTAATTGAGGCCTACCATGACATAGGATGTCAATGATTGTATTTGAAAATGTGTACTCGATGTCAATGATTGTATTTGAAAATGTGTACTCTGCAAAGTAATTGACAATTTATCATCTAACATTATGTTATACAATATGATTAGAGGTTGTATTATTTCAGCTATAAATTTCATATATATATATCTGTCAAAGTGATGAACTTCAAATCATAATTATCAATAGCTAATTAGTTTTCAAATACAATCAAACGGTCCCTGTTTAAATAAACCAATGGATATCAACAAACTGTTGAAAAGACTATTGACATTTATGGTTAAAGTGTTGAATAGAAGGAATTGAACCACTATTTATAGGGAATACATTTACAATATATTGTTGATATTTTATAAGTTTTTCAAGCTTTGGTTGTTATGTGATATATATATATGTATTAATGCATTTATATACAATTTTACTGATTGTAAAAAACAAAAAACAAATAGGTTATTCAGTATTTATTTCAAAATTACTTATATAAATGCAATTTATCCACTCTACATTGAACACTTTTTAGCAAAGAACTTTTTATTGTCATGTATGCATATACATACAATCTTACATTTTGATTGTCCTGCAGTCTTTTTCAGGGATATGATATAATGAACAAAATAAAATACATAACTATATAAATAATACCATAAAAAACAAATAATAAAATTAATAGAATAATAAAATAAACAAAACTAAAAGCAACATCAAATATAACAAAACACAATAAAACTGAAATAAATATAATCAAATCCAAATAAAATAATCCAGTTAATATAAAAGAAAATATAAATTATAAATGTGTATGCATACATATTCATGAAGAACTATTAATTTAAATATTTTATTCATTTTTATTTTTAATCATTTCTTAATTACTTTTATTGCTTATAAACTTAAACTTTAGTTTTATGAGCTCCATCTTAATAAAATACTTAATAATTTTATTTTTCTATAATTCTCAGTTCAACCATAATTCATTTTTTAATATTTTAATTTTTAATTTATGCACTATCTATTATTTTGTTATTCATTTTTCTGTTATTAATATTTTATATTTATCTTTTTTTAATGTCTAAAATTTATAAATATTGTAATCTTTTAACTTACCGACTTTTACTTTAATTTTTTAAAAGTAAAAAAAAACCTTTTTTCTGTGATGTGATGCACTATGGATTCCCCTATATTGAAGTCAGGAATCTCTCAGACATTATGCCCAGAAAAACCTGTTAGCCACATTACCTTCCCTTTCCATTTCCCACTCTAAGTTTTATCCATATGCTTCTCTACCTTGCTCCATCCCATTTCCACAACATTATCTTTATCAATTCTATGGTCTTTATATCTAAATGTCCCATATCATTTCCCAAAACAGGTATAAAACCAAGAATACACATTTTGTACCATATTCAGACTATTTCCATCATCTAATATAAGTGTATTGAAGGTCTTTAGAAAAATTTAATTTTATTTAAATATTTCAAATATATTCAATTGTTAGTAATAGCACATCAAACAGGTTAGTATATGCACAACTTTTCAAGAGGTATTATTCTCCTCTCTTCTTCAGGTGTTGCTGACTTGACCAGTGACAATACTATCATGGGATTCAAACCTGGACCCTTAGATTCTTGAGTATTGAATTTTAAGATAACACTCTGTAATTGTAGTCCAGCAACACCTGAACAAGAGAGGGAAAATAATACTTCTTGAAACTTTGTGCATATATTTACTTGTTTGATGTGCTATTACTAACAGTTGAATAAATTTGGAATATTTAAATAAGGTTAAATTTTTCTAAAGACATTCAATAATCATATTAGATGGTGGAAATAATCCAATATAAAAATACTACTAAAACACCATCATTACAAACCTTCAGGAAAACATTCCGTATCATCACTTTGTTTATATTTATTCTGCTGCAACTTCATTATTTGTACTCTTTCTGCTTGTAAGCATTTACATTCAATTAACAAATGCCTAATATTGTTTTATGCCTTTTTAACTTGCAGACTAAATCACCCACATTTTTTTCCATTTATATGTATTCCCTTATTGTTAATACCCTGTTCAACCCCTTAGTTCTCTCTAATACATATTATTTAAACTAACTATATCTATTATTACTATATATATTTTATACACTTTTATAGCAGCAGTTATTGAGTGGCTTACACAGAGAAATCAGTGAATGTTTTATTGAAATTGTTCCAGGTTAACTGGAGTTATATTACATATATTACAATAAATTGCCATATTTTTGTGGAATATCTTTTATTTTTAATTGTCCTTTTATGAAATTTCTTGTATTTTTTATCATAATTTTAAAAGAAAACAATAAAAGGATATATTAAATATGATAGTTTTTAGTCAACCATATTGTTTTTAAAAATTATTGGAGGCTCCCTGAAAATGTATAATGAAAAAAAAAGTCTGTCAATCTTCTGGCAATGGGAAAATACACAAGTACTAAACAAATTATTGTCACAGCCAAATAAACATGCAAATTTTGTAAAACTATGCTCATTCAAAACAAAAATCAAATACCTCCGGACAACTTATTAATAATTAAAAAATGACTGAGGTGGGAAAAACAAGTAAAAATCATGTGATTTAAATATCCAACTACTGCCACAATCAAATACAAAAAAGCAATATTTTACAACAGTTGTTAATAACCAACCACAATAATGTTAGCATAACCACATGACTCAAACACATAAAAAATCAAATTATCAACATATATATATATAATTAACTAATGACTTGGGGGGAAGCAGGTATATCTCTGGAAAACAGAATACTAAACATATCATCTGGGAGCTCATCATGTGACCACAATCCCCTCTCTCAGAAACCAAATAACAATAGAAAGTATATTACTTTTAAAATAATCTAATATTATAATAAACTAATTAAGTCCACATAAAATATGGCAGTAGTCACGTGTTCAAGTAAACATAAGAATGGCAGCGGAAATAAAAAGATGACCTTAAGCTAAAATAATCTAATATTATAATTAATCAAATAAAAACAACAAAGTGATATAAAAGTATTCAAATTTATTTTATATCAACTAATGCATTTTATTTTTTAAATATGGTGGTAGCCATGTGCTTAACTAAATGTAAAATGTCAGCTGGATGAAGAAGTGCATAAACTAAAACAAGAAGAAATGTGTTTAAGTTAAAATTGTCTAATATTATAACTAACCAAAAAAATCCAACAAGGTGACAAAATATTTCTTTTTATTGTGGGTAAACTATCACATTTTACTTTTGAAACGTAGTGGTAGTTATTTGCAGGAGTAAATGTAAGAACAGCAACCAAACAAAAAAATCCATTATCCAATAGAAGAAAAAATATGGTTTAGCTAAAATAGTCTAATATTATAAGTAACATAATTAACCAACAAAACCAGTACATCTATATTACCAAAATAGTGCTGATTTTTGAACAGCCAATAAATCGCTTTTAATCTATATAAAAAAGTTCAAATTTATTCTGATAAGTAATTAATTTACTTTTAAAATATGGAGCAGAATACAGACGTGTTCTGGGGTTAATGTAAAAATTGCAGTAAAAAAAATATTTACATAAGCAAAAGCATTTTAATTTTACAATTAATGGAGAAAAATCAATTTTTTTTTCTTAACAAAAAGTGAGTAATATTGTGCTTTCTTAAATGTTACAAAAAATGTACTGTTCTCATTTAACCATGTGACATCATAGTCAGCTCAAAGCAGGAAGGTTCACCCTTGATCACATCATACAATGTCCTTACAGGCTCTTGAAATTTAAACCCATCTATATAGTTATCTATATATTTTTCTATCTATTAACATCAAACTTTTTCAATCAAGAAATGAACATAGAAACATACATTAAAAAGAACATTTACAGATTTTATTAATACATAAAAAATTACAAATTAGAAAAATATAATTTAATTAAGAATACAAACAAGCAATATTATATTTTTTAGAAATTTAAAAAAATAAAATTAATTTGTAAATGTTTTTTTTTTAAATATTTGTTTCCATGTTCATTTGGTGATTGAAAAGTAACTTTGATGTTAATAAATAGAAAAGTATATAGATAGCTATATTTCAAGAGCCCATAAGGGCATCACTGTATCATATGTTCAAGGGAGAACTCCCTGCTTTGAGGTGACTACAACATCACATGGTTAAATGTAAATCGCACTATCCATTTCTTGTCTCATTTTTTTTTGAAACTACATATGAGACTGAGGCACACAATATTATTTGTTTGTTTTTTTGGTAGAAAAAAAACTAATTTATTGTTTTTTGTTAATTGTAAAATTAAAATACTTTAGTTTATGCATTTTTTCTTTTGTCTAACATTTTTCCATTAATTCCAGCACATGTGCTAGTTCTGCCTCATATTTTAAAAGTAAATTGCTTTACTAAAATAAATTTGAACTTTTTATACAGATTAGAAGTGGCCCGTTTGCTGTTCAAAAAGCAACACTGTTTTGATAATGTGGAATTATTGGTTTTTTGGTTAATTATAATAATAGATTATATTAGTTTAAGCATATTTCTTATTGTGTTAGTATATGATTTTTTTCTTTTGGCTGCTTCTTCTTGTGTTAGTTTAGTTGGTTCCTATTCATACTTTTATTCATGTACATGTTACCACCATATTTTAAGGTTAAATGTGTTAGTTTATACACAATAGAATAAAATATTTTTTAGTGAATTTATTGGATTTTTTGATTAATTATAATGTTACATTATTTTAGTTTAAGCATATTTCTTTCTACTTTATCTAATTTTTATTTTGGCTCCATTCTTTTGTTTAGTTGAGAGCATAGTTCCTGCCATATTTTTCTTTTGGCTACTTTTTCATGTTTAGTTGAGTACATGGTTACTGCTATACTTTAAAAATAAAAGGTATTACTTACATACAATAAATAGGAATTTTTTTATATGGATTTAATGTTTGTGTTTTTTTGTTAATTATAATATTAGATTATTTTAGCTTAAGCACATTACTTCTTGTTTTAATTTATGCATTTTTTTTTCTTTTAGCTGCTGTTCTAGCATTTATTCAACATGTGGTTACCACAATATTAGAAAGTAAATTGTATTAGTTTACACACAGCAAATCAGAATTGTTTATTTACTGTTTTGGTTAAGTATAATATATTATTTTAGCTTAACCTCATTACTTTGTTTTAATTTATGCAATTTTTCTTTCAGCTGCCATTATTATGTTTACTCAGGTGAATGGTTATCACCAAATTTTAAAAGTAAAATGCATTAGTTTACACACAACAAATTGGATTTCCCCACCTCCATTGCTTTGTTTAATATTTTGATTGCTAGAGGCATTTTTATCTGGTCATTTTCTCATTATTAATATGTTTGATTTTTTTTTTGGTCATGTGATTATGCTAACATTTTTGTGACGGTTTATTAATAACAATTGGAAAATATTATTTTTTCATATTTGATTACATAAGTAATTTGAATTTTTTGTTATATGATAGCTAAAGTTAGTCATAGAATTAAACTTGGTAGAGTACTTTTGATAAAAATAATTTAATATTAAAAAGAAATATGCTTATGTGACTGAAAAGTAAAGGTTATAATGAACGTAAAGAGCTCTGCTAATCTGTTCTAACAAGCTTTATTGATAAATGTCAGCTAGCAAAGCATTTAAAACTCTCTATCTTGAAAACCACTCCCTAACCCCAGACCAATGGTTTCATACTTTGGCACTCCTCAGAGAGGTGGTAGGATAGTTTCAGACACTAGATCTAAAAATACCATGCCAAGGCAAGCATTTAGTTAAAAGTTAACTATTAAGTAGAAAATCTGTAATTTTTAGACATCTGAATGTCTTCAAACCCATCTATTTAACTTAAATAGCTATATGGGGCTGAGAGCTCTTCAGCCAAATCACATATTAATAGCCTTAGCAATTTAACATTGCTTAAAACTTTAAAGCAAAGACTATAAATAGTCAACAAAAATTCAAAGTCACATATCACATGACTCAATTTTTAAGCATGTAAATTAAAAAATAAAGAGCTCTGTTAATTTGCTCTAACAAGCTTTATTGATAAATGCCAGCTAAACAAAGGTTTTAAAAATCTCTATCTTGAAAACCACTCCCTAACTCAGACCAATTGTTTCATGATTTGGCTCTCCTGAGTGAGGCACTAAGATAGTTTCAGATACTAGTTCTAAAAATACTAAGCCTAAGCCAGCATTTATCTAAAAGTTAACTATTAAGTAAAAAAATCTGAAATATTTAGACACTTAAATGCTTTGTTTAGCTGGCATTTATCAATAAAGCTTGTTAGAGCAAATTAGCATAGATCTTTATATTTTATTTACAAGCTTAAAAATTGAGTCATATGATATATGACTTTGATTTTTTGTTGACTATTTATAGAGTTTGCTTTAAAGTCTTAAGCAGTCTTATATTGCTAAGGCTATTAATATATGGTTTAGCTGAAAATCTCTCAGCCCCATATAGTTATTTAAGTTAGATAACTGTGTTTGAAGACATTTAAGTGTCTGAAATTTCAGATTTTCTATTTAATAGTTAACTTTTAGATAAATGCTAGCTTTGGCTTGGTATTTTAGATCTAGTGTCTGAAACTACCCTAGTGCCTTGCTGAGGAGTGCCAAAGCATGAAACCATTGGTCTGAGGTTAGGGAGTTATTTCAAGATAAAGGTTTTTAAATGCTTTGTTTAGCTAGCATTTATCAATAAAGCTTGTTAGAATAAATTAGCAGAGCTATTTATTTTTTATTTACAAAGATTAAAAATTGAGTCATGTAATATATGACTTTGATTTTTTGTTATAATAAATGTATTCGACTAGTTCTTACTTATGAATCTGAAACTTGGACAGTTAATAGAAGAGCAGTACAAATACAGAGATTTCAGATTATTCAATGAAGTATGGAGAAATGGATGTTAGGAATAACAAAAAGGGATCCAAAACAAAATACAGGAGTATGAGAAGAAATAAGACTTACTGACATCATTGAAACAATTAAAAGAATAAAGTACAAATGAGCTAATTATATTTGTAGACGATAGATGGACATTTGACATTTTGAACTGAACGCAAAAAATTTGTGAGATTTAGAAAGACACTATAAGTAAGATGAATGGATGAAATAATGAAATTTTCGGGTGTGACGTAGTGAAGGGAAATACAAATAAGAGAAACTGGATTAAAATTGGAGAAACCTTCATTCTATAGTGATGCACCTATAGTTGACAATGGTGATGATGATTCAATTATATATTATATGAACTTCTGGTTTTATATTAATCAATTATATATTACGTGAACGATTAGTCAAACTTAGCAAAGCATTGATTTTAGTAAGACGATAATAATATATATATATATTACTTTATTTCTGCAATAAGAAAAAAAGATGGAATTATTACTAAAAAGAGAGATGACATCATGAAATTGGTAGAATATTTTTATCAAGAATTATATAGTAATAAAGAACAAGTACCTCCTATATCTATTACATCTTCCGAATTGCCCAGAATTTTAAATGAAGAAGTGAGACATGCAATTAAGTGTATGAAGAAAGGAAAGGCTCCAGGAAATGATGGAATTATAATTGATATATTAAAAGAAGCAGGTGAAGAAATAGAAACAATTTTAGCAAAGTTATATACCAAATGTCTAAATGATAAAGATGTACCGGAAGATTGGAAGAATGCAGTAATAATATTAATATTTAAAAAAGGTGATAAAGAAGATATTAGAAATTACAGACCTATCAGCCTTTTATCAGTTTTATATAAAATTTTTACCAAGATAATTACTACTCGTCTACAGAGAACTTTGGATTTCCACCAACCAAGAGAACAAGCTGGATTTAGTACAATAGATCATATCCAGGTATTGAGAGAAGTCATAGAAAGGAGAAACGAATATGAGTTGTCATTATGTTTTGGATTTGTAGATTATGAAAAGGCATTCGATTCTATACACATTTCTTCAGTGATTAAAGCATTGGATCATCAGGGTATAGATCCAGGATATTGTCATATTTTAAAGAATATTTATAAAAATGCAACAGCAACAATTAGATTACATAATGATACGGGAAAAATCAACATTGAGAAAGGTGTAAGACAAAATGACTCCATATCTCCAAAACTCTTTACAGCAGTGTTGCAAAAAGTATTTTGTGGATTAAAATGGGAAACTAAAGGAGTGAAAGTAAATGGAGAGTATTTAAGTCATTTAGATTTCGCAGATGATGTAGTTGTTTTTGCAAATAATGCTTCAGAGCTGCAGGAAATGTTGCAGGAGTTAGCAGATGAAAGTAGAAAAGTAGGACTAAAGATAAATGTTAAAAAGACTAAAGTAATGTTTAATCGATTTGCTCAAAATATGAAAACAAAGATTGATTATGAAGAATTAGAAGAAGTTAACAGTTACAAATACCTTGGTCAGATTATTAATACAGATGGAAACATAATGGAGGAAATTAATCATAGAATTAAACTTGGTTGGAGTGCTTTTGGTAGAAATAACTTGATACTAAAAGGAAATATGCCTATGTGTTTGAAAAGGATGGTTTTTAACAAATGTGTTTTACCAGTTCTTACTTATGGATCTGAGACTTGGACACTAAATAGAAGAGCAATAGAGACTTCAGACTACTCAAAGGAGTATGGAGAGATGTATGTTGGGAGTAACAAGAAGTGATCGAAAACGCAATGTATGGGTAAGATAGCAAACAGGTGTTACTGACCTTATTGAAAAAATTAAAAGATTGAAATGGAGTTGGGCTGGACATATTGCTAGAAGAGATGATAATAGATGGACAATTGAAATTTTAAACTGGATTCCAAGAGATTGTAAAAGACCCAGAAAGAGACCACATGTGAGATGGATGGATGAAATAAGAAAATGTGCAGGGGTGTTGTGGAGAAGAGAAGCTAAAGATCGGAGAAGATGGATTAAACTTGGAGAGACCTTCATCCTGCAGTGGATTGATAATGGTTGATGATGATGATGATTCATAATGCAATGTGTTCAACATAATACATGGGAACTAAAACGTTAAACAACCACTGCGGAAACTAATTGGGTAATTATTTAATAAAAATTTGCAATATAATAATTTAAAGTTATTGAATTATTTTATTAAAAAATGCAACATCAAAAAATGAGACATAATATAAAAATAATATTTATTTACTTCCTCTGATTACTTTATATTTTTGCCGACAATTTATTTTAGTAATAATAGAAGATATTTGCTTCACGCTGTAAATTCACATTTTTATTTACGCAATAATCATCTGTTAATAATGAATTGTAAGAAACTAGACAAACCAAATTTATTATCGAATAAAATTAGAAGGATGTATTTATAATAAACCCTTTGAAACCAACGAAATATTATAAATACAAATGTATTTTACTTGGAGTCGTCAAAATAATCGAGTTGCTATTTTAAATCAACATCCTGGTAAATCAAATAAATGCGAAACAATGATAGTGTACAAAATTTTATTTGAAATAATTTTCTCAAAATAAACCTATATGAAATAATTTATTAAAACAGGCAAAACACACTCTCTATACAATAGTGCAACTCAGTGGAAGTCAGAGTAATCAATGGATGACAGAAGGCTTGTGCATAAAATCCGTATCTAGTGCTTACTCATCCAATATCCCCAGACTAGTTTTTAGCTTGTGGCTTTCGTTAGTGAGAAGTCGTGGATCTGAGAGCACTGCACCTAGATCTTAGGATCTAATGCAACCCTCCATCAGCCACCTTTTATCTCTACTTAACTACAAAACAATGAAAATAAAATTGAAAACACAATATTTTCAATCCAAGCTCATTAGCTTATATAGTCATATAGGTCTCAACTCAGTTCAATAACTATACATTTTGGTGCCTATGGTTCTTTAATAACCATAGCCACCACTATCCTATTATGCAGGATTGGTATTAAACCACTAAACAGCACATTATCACCATTTCTTATGCTTGTTCATAACTGTTATTAAAACAGGCAAAACTCCATACAATAGTGTCACTCAGTGCAAGGCAGAGTAATCAATGGATGCCAGAAGACTTGTGCATAAAATTCCTATCTACTGCCTACTTATCCAATATCACCAGAATAGTTTCTAGCTTGTGGCTTTTGTCAATATGGAGCCTTGGATCTGAGAGTACTGCACCTCTAATGCAACCAAAATGTATGGGTACTGAACTTAGTTCAGACCTATGTGACTATATAAGCACATGAGTTTGGATTAAAAATATTGTTGGGTTTTCAATTTTATTCTCATAGTTTTGTAGTTAAGTAGAGATAAAAGGTTGCTGCTCGAGGGTTGCATTAGATTCTAAGATCTAGGTGCAGTGCTCTCAGATCCAAGGCTCCTCACTGATGAAAGCCACAAGCTAAAAACTAGTCTGAGAATATTGGATGAGTAGGCACTAGATAGGGATTTTATGCACAAGTCTTCTGGAATCCACTGATTATTCTGTCTTGCACTGAGTGGCACTACTGTATGGAGAGTTTTGCCTCTTTTAATAATAGTTATTAGCAAGCATAAGAAATGGTGATCATGTGATGTTTAGTGGTTTAATGAATTCATTTGCATATAAATAAAACTATATATCTGTATACTTGATCAGGTGGGTCTCCCGATCCTTAAACAAAGAGAAATATATTTTAAAAATATAAAATGCACAAAAGTATTAAGGGATTATTAAATAAAATTAATTGAGTATTTGACCATCATCCACCCATAAAACTACATAGATCTGGTGATGGGTGTTCTTACATAGCCAATAGAAAGATCGTGGTCAGAAGCAAAACTAAAAATTTAAAGCAGATGAGAGGCACATCACTGGGACTACTCCAATCCCACTTGGATTTCGTTTGCTGGAAGATGGGTCAAGGAAATCTGAGTGGCAGAGATTTATTTATAAAATTTCTAAAAAATGTTAACTTTACATACCAAGGGAGGAGAAAGATTAAATTTATTCTTCCTGGTCTAGTAAATTAATTCAGTATTAGACTCTGAAGAGTAAGGTCTTTGGGCCAATTTCAATTTCTGGCATTCATGAAGCCTCAATTTCTTCAATTATTTATTTTATTTAATGATTATTTATATTAATACAGTCAAGCAATTTGTCACATTACTATAAAATAGAATATTAATTCTTCTATATTTTTCTTTTGTTTTTATACTGAATAATCCATTTTCATTATTTCTATAACTACTATTTCTAAGTTTGTTTCCATAACATTTTTTCTTCTTTTATCTTTATTTCTATTTAAGATAGCCTTATTCATTTATTACTCCTACTAATAATCATGATGATTTTGCAATAAAACCATCAAGTATTATTAATTCTCTTAAAAAAAATAGTTCATTGAATTATAATATATTAACATATATAGCATATATATATAATTTACTTCTGCAAATTATCTTTACTAAATAAAAAACTATAATGCATTCTATATGTATTATTATAAAATTGTTAAATCATATAAATATAATAAGTTATAAAATAATTTAATTTGTTAGAAATTATGTTATCTTAGAAGGTATACAATTAACTATATATATATAAAATTTTAATATTTTTTATTTTTTGGATAAACACAAATGCAAATAAGATGTCTTTTTTATCCAATATGTAATAAAGTTTGACTTCAGAACATTAAATCTATATATAAATGGTAGAATCATTTCAATATATATATATTAAATTAATATAGTGACCAATGTATACAATTTACAAGGAATAAGGCAATCACTAATCACAGTAAAACAAAACAAAAAACGCCTCACTATATAAATAAAATGTTACAAGAACTCTGTAGGATACACATTTCAGATATAACTTTTTATTATTATTTACTTTGAAATATCATTAGATAAAATATAAACATAGTTACTATTCAACTTATATAACAAATTTTAAATTAACCATGATGATTTTAAAGTGCTATTTATTTATATTTTAATATCTATATGATTGATTTAATTGAGGCCTACCATGACATAGGATGTCAATGATTGTATTTGAAAATGTGTACTCTGCAAAGTGATTGACAATTTATCATCTAACATTATTTTATACAATATGATTAGAGGTTGTATTATTTCAGATATAAATTTTATATATATCTGTCAAAATGATACTTCAAACTATAGATGTCAATAGCTAATTAATTTTCAAATACAATCAAACAGCCAATGTTTAAATAAAGCAATTGATATCAACAAACTGTTGACAAAACTATTGACATTTATGGTTAGAGTATTGAATAGAAGGAATTGATCCATTATTTATAGAGAATGCATTGACAATATATTATTGATATTTTATAAGTTTTTCAAGCATTGGTTGTTATGTGATATATATATATATGTATTATGGATTTACATACAATTTTACTGATTGTGAAAAACAAAAAACAATTATGTTATTCAGGAGAGTATTTGTTTCAAAATTACTTATATAAATGCAATTTATCTACTCTACATTGAACACTTTTTAGCAAAGAATCTTTTATTGTACATATATGCATACACAATCTTACATTTTGACTGTCCTGCAGTCTTCTTCAGAGCTACAATATAATAAACAAAATAAAATACATAACTATATAAATAATACCATAAAAAACAAATAATAAAATTAATAGAATAATAAAATAAACAAAACTAAAAGCAACATCAAATATAACAAAACACAATAAAACTGAAATAAATATAATCAAATCCAAATAAAATAATCCAGTTAATATAAAAGAAAATATAAATTATAAATGTGTATGCATACATATTCATGAAGAACTATTAATTTAAATATTTTATTCATTTTTATTTTTAATCATTTCTTAATTACTTTTATTGCTTATAAACTTAAACTTTAGTTTTATGAGCTCCATCTTAATAAAATACTTAATAATTTTATTTTTCTATAATTCTCAGTTCAACCATAATTCATTTTTTAATATTTTAATTTTTAATTTATGCACTATCTATTATTTTGTTATTCATTTTTCTGTTATTAATATTTTATATTTATCTTATTTTAATGTCTAAAATTTATAAATATTGTAATCTTTTAACTTACCGACTTTTACTTTAATTTTTTAAAAGTAAAAAAAAAACTTTTTTCTGTGATGTGATGCATTATGGATTCCCCTATATTGAAGTCAGGAATCTCTCAGACATTATGCCCAGAAAAACCTGTTAGCCACATTACCTTCACTTTCCATTTCCTACTCTAAGTTTAACCCATATTCTCTATCCTGCTGCATCCCATTTCCATAACATTATCTTTGTCAACTCTATTGTCATTATATCTAAATGCCCCTTATCATTTTCCAAACCCAGTATAAAACCAAGAATACACATTTTGTACCATATTGAACTATTTTTATCATCTAATATGAGTATTGAATATCTTTAGAAAAATTTAACTTTATTTAAATATTCCAAATACATTCAACTGTTAGTAATAGCACATCAAACAGATTAGTATATGACAACTTTTTGAGAGGTATTATTCTCCCCTCTTCTTCAGGTGTTGTGGGCTTAACCAGTGACAGTACTAGTATGGGATTTGAACTTGGGCTGTTAGAATATTGAGTATTGAATTTTAAGATAAAGCTCTGTCATTGTCATGTCAGCAACATCTGAACAAGAGGGGAAAATAATACCTCTTGAAACTTTGTGCATATACTAACTTCTAGCCTTTTTTATTTCTATCCCTCACATTTGTTGTTCAGGGTCAGTCCGATCTGTTTTTGACATATATATCTCTGTTTAAACTTCCTTAATTTCTCTGTGACTGTGGATGAGATGCCTTTTATGTTTATCCTTTATTTTTTTAAATTTCCATTATTAATCTGGACAAGACCATGGCAATGGTTTTTTTCTATTCATATTTTAATGACACTGCCTCTGACCCAGATATCATCATAAATTTTAAACTCATTTCTTTTTCTTCCTAGGATTTCATACTGATCATTATTTTATATTAACAGAGTCATTTACTTATCTTTATGCCCAGCAACAACTCTGCCGGTGATCTTCTGTAGTCTTTGACGTAGAATTTTGTCAACATAGGAAATCTGTATTCATAGTATTTTGTATAACTGTAATATTGTTTTTTTAAGAGCTTGCTTCAACTGGTAGACTACCTTATTGGTCAGTCCATTACTTTTAAGTTGATATAATAACATACAAAAGTGTTTAATTTCTATATTTTTGTATATAATCTTTAAATTATCCAATGAGAACCCTGTACCATCAATCAATGTAATCATTTCAGGAGAGCCATATAATTAAAAATCATATTAAAAATTGTAGATTGTGACTTCTGAATTTAAGTTATGGACTATTCTATATTTAATCTTTTTGATTATGCATTTATGGGAACAGAAATCTATGATTCATAAGATAATCTAAGTGATCCTATGCATACATTTCTATGATGTTTTCCAAGGTCCAGATTATATACTTTTTGCAGGTCATATTTGCCATAATTTGACATTCTTTGCAGTTTTATACAAAACTTATTATTATTATTGATATCTGGTAACCCAACAGTTACAGAGTAGTGATTTAACACTTATTACATCATGATAAATATCAATATGCTGATGCCCATCTTTTTACATCCTTGATTTTCTGTTTATTTATTCTACATATCCATAAAAAAATTGTGGTTATACTTAAGGCATCATTTTAACTCATCTTTACTAATTTATTTTAACAGATACTGATAATATGATTGGACTTTTAGCTGGGCTATTATTATTTTGTTGTTTGGTCAACTTGAATATATTCTATCCCAATTTATTCTTTTCCAAGATTTCCAATAATGGTTTGTTGGTTGATGATTACTTTTGAATATATATATTTTTTACTCCATCCAGAATCTCTTTGTTCAAATTACGGTACATTTTCTATACAGGACAATGTCTGACACATAACAGCTATTGATCTTTTAATATTAAAGAAACGTAATATAGCAAAGCTGCTGTATAATACTCTGAAATATCTGTTATTAATGTTATTTCCAATCTATTGTTTTGGATTAGTAAAATATAGGCTATCAAAGGAGCCTTTGTTTTAATAAGAAAACCTTTTTGTGTTTTCTTACAATTTTATCATTTATTATGTTTTAGTAAATCATAAATAGAGTACAAATAATAAAAATATGCTTCTCTTTTACATTTATAGGCCTGGAAGCATTTTAACAATTTATGTATTTTAGAGGAGTTTATTTTAGCATGATGCAGTCTAGAACTCTTAATTTTCTTGCTCTTTATATGCACTTACAAGAATTTATCCTAGATTCAAATATGGAGAATGACCACAAACATTTCTTAATTGCTCTATTAGTGATGATGTTGTGTTTTCCACCATCAGAGTACTTACCATAGTTCTCATTTTACAGAATAAAGGTACATTTTTTGGTTAAAATATATTTGGAGTGTTAGTAATCTCAGACATTAATCAGTGATAGTTAGAGAATTTAATGTATCTTGTAATCATCAAAATCTCTGATAACTTTTATATAACAATGATATTTTGGTTTACAATGTGCAGATATTTCTATTAATTCTAATATATTGTTTATAGCTAAGACTGGATATGGTTATTTGTTTCCATGTTTATTTAGCATTGTGAAGAGATTTCCACATATCCCAATTTTTCCAATTTTAACAATGAATATGGCCCAAACTGAGTTTCTTGCTGTTTTCTGCTGACATTAAGGTACTATTTTTTAATAACTCATATAATTCTTGTTTTACATTTTTCTTAACATATAAAGGATATCTTAAAAACTTTACATTTATAGATATTCCAATGTTATAAAGATTTATTTCTACAGGTGTGGAATTAATCTTATTTTGTTATTTACTAAATATAACTGTTACCACTTTTTCTGTATAATTGTAATATTTTAAATAAATGTTAACACATTTAAACCAGAAAAGGCATACCCAAGTTTAAAATCTCTTTATTCAAGCTAAGAGTTTTGGATATTTCAGGTACCATAATCATAGCTTTATGAATTCATCTTGCTAATTTTAAAGTTATATTTACTTGCTTGTTGTTTCCAAAATTTACATAAAAGATAAATTTCTTACTTTTAACAAAATTTATATAACTGTTGTTAGAGAGGTTATTTTTTTAGATAAAGGGATACTGGCCTTTTTTTATTTATAGCACATTTATCTTTGGTTGTAGTCCATGCCTCCTTAATCTTTCTCTTTGTATTGTTTTTTTCAATGCACACAATATCTGTTTTGGGGAGATCAAATTCATGGCCTGACTGCAGCTCATTGATGAGTACTCATTGCTTCTATTGCTCTGTTATATAAGTAGTTGTGTTGGATCAGTCTTGTGGACAGATTTTCTATTGTTTCACCATAATATACATTTAAGAAATTAGTATTTTTGCACTTGATTTGATAGATTAATTGTTGTGCAGCCTCCTAGCTAGTTTATTAGCAAGATTAATTCATAAAACTATGATAATATCTAAACCACTTAGCTCCAATAAAGATATTTTAAACTAATGTATGCATTTTCTAGTTTAAATGTCTTATCTTGCATTTAAAACAAATTTGAAAATTTAGTTTTGATTCCCATTGAAATCATTTTGACTATGCAGATATCAAAGCTGAGGGCATTAAACTATTACCTTTTTATTACTAGATTAATACTGACCAGACTGTATATAATGAAAGGGTTAGAGTTTTTTAGTCACATTTTGGAACTTAAAATTAAACTACTCCCCTCATTTATATAGAATTACTTTTAAAATACTACACTTTAAGAGTGATAATTTTTAGATGTGAAATATTTGAATGATTATACAATAAGGGCTTTCAATTTTTAATTGTCATTAATGATAGTCTTGTCCCATGAACAACTTCCACAATTACCATTTGGTCATAAATATTTAAAGAACATATTTTGTTCAGAACACAGTGTGCCTGCATTGATTATATATTTTAGTAATTTGTTGTTCCTGGCTTCACCCAGGATTTTATGTAGATTTCAATCCTACATGTTTCCCATTAACACAAATCTTTGCTAAATAACCTGCTGTTTAACATTCATTAACTTTATGCATAATTTTGGACTACATATTACTGAACTTTGGCTCACAACTTATTTCTCTGATTAAAGTTTTTTGCTATGTGGCTAAAATTGTTTGATTAAATTCTGTATAGTAAGATTTTTAAACTCCTTTACCTGATTTACAACTAATTTATAAACATTTACAAACTTAATTTTATCATTGTAAGGTATATTATTATAATGTTGAGTAATTCTTAATTAAGCTTATGTTTCACCATTTCTAATTATGCTTATTATAAAAGAACTTTTTTTAGGAAAATTCTATAGATACAATTCCTTATTTCTTTTCTTTAGCTTGATCTCTATTTCAAAAATGTAATTAGACAATATATTTATGTAGTGGTTTGCTAACATACTTATTTAATCTTTCTAAAACCTTTGTATATTAATCTTTCTCAAATTTTTCTTTTGCTTCTATGGTGCAGAGTAATTCTTTTACTATAAAATAATTACTATGTGAATTATCCCCATCAAACTCACTTAATACACAATTGAAGCACGGATTGCATAATATTTTAATAATTATTTGCACTGGAACAGTTATATGTCTGTGATATTACTGAATTCATCCTTCTGTTTTAAAGATATTAATAATGCACAAAACTGTGAACCAAGATAGTATGTTATTTAGCAAATTATTACAACACTACACATGATAATATATAATTGATATGGACTTAGGTATTTTTATTTGCAAAAATTCAGTAGTGCCAAGGGTTATCAAAATAATGATGAAGATCAGTATAACATGTAATGAACCTTAAATTAATTTTAAACTTATTTCTGATGCAGGTCACTAGAACAATGATTATTTTCTAATGCATTTCTGGTTATTTGGCTCTTTTTCCAATTAATAGTTATTTGCAGAGTGAAATTCCAGACAAGCATAATTCAGTTACACACCTTGTCTGAATTAGTTATCTCTCATTTTGTATTCCCCTTTATTTTCTAGTTAAATTTTTATTTTAATCTTTTGAATTTGTGTAGAATGTTTTTTGTAATTTTCTATGCATACTAAATATATTTCTTAATGTAACTATATATATATACACACCAGGGACAAAGGCTTCATGTATTGAATGAAATGAGAGATTCCATAAAAGAATTTACTAAAAAGTTCAAAAGTTTTAACTAAAATTTAGTTTTAAAAATTCACTAAAATAAGTACATATTCAACCTCACAAAATTGATCCAACAAGTTGCACACACAATAACTACATTATTGTATATAAACTATTTTGCCAAATGTAAAATTAAATTCTCTAAACTATTTTGCTGAACATAAAGAAGAATAAACCATTCAAACTCATTATTTTTTGTATGGAATTACTGTTGTTTTTCAATTTTTTTACCAATAGCTGAATTGTTTTTATATAAGGCAAATAATGAGTTTGACCATCACAATATTCGTTGATTATAAGAAGTTCAAACAATGTTAAAGTTAAAACTTAAGAATGTTAAAAGCATTTGGAAGATAAAAATATTTTGATAATGTATTATCTATACTTAAAATAAGCATGATCTAATTAACAGATAAGAGAGTTTCATATTTTTCTTTAAACTATTTTGTCAAACATAAAAAAGAAGAATGAACAATTCAAGCTCATTGTTTTTTATATGGAATATCTGTTAACTTTCATTTTTTTACCAACAGTTGAATTGTTTTTATATAAAGCAAATAATGAATTTAACCATTACATTATTCACATTATTTGTTGATTATAAGAAGTTCAAACAATGCTAAAATGTAATTAATAGTTAAAACTTAAGAATATTAAAAGCATTTAGAAAATAAAAATATTGATAAGAGAATTCCAGATTTTTCTAAATGTATGAAATATATGTAAAAATTATTGTGGCAAGTAAAATAAAAACATTATAAAAAAAGATTATGTAATGTGCTTCTGTTTCTAAAAAGGTCATGCTTTGTCACTGATATATATATATGTATATATGTGCAGGGATATAATAAAAATTATATAAGATTGAAGCTACCAAAGAGTTTTGTATTAAATAAACATAAATAAAATTAAGATAAATTGTACTAGACAAGTTATATGTTACAATTGTTGATAGTCTTGATTCCAACAAAAAAAAATCATCATTTTATTATCATTAGTTTTTGAAGGTTTCTGAATTCCGTTTCCTATCAATGTTTATAATTTTACATTGAATAGATATAAGTAAGCATTTATTTCCAAGACAACCCATATAAAGAAGAAATAGATTTTTAAAAACATGTAACAAAAAGACAAATACATTAGTAATATTAGTAAAAAGCAAATTTGTAATTTTATTCATATCAATTATCCTCTTAAAATAGATTTGCTAAAAGTAAAGAAAGAACAACAACTACTAATTTTACAAAATTCATAACAAGCAATAATATTATTAATTAAATTGTCTTTATTCAACACATTTTGTGTCATAAGAATCCAAGAAAGTGTTAATAAATTCCAAGCTATTTATAACAAATGACCAAAAAAATTAAAAAAGTAAATTTGTAACCATGGAGCTAATGTAATCAACGAATCAAGAGAAGTTATGACGAATAAAAAATTCTACAAATTATAAATTCATTTTAAAACTATTTATTACCAATGCTAAATTAATTTCAATAATTGTTTTCTAAAAAAAATAATACTATTCAGCTTTGTATTTGTGACATGCTGTGCTTAATTTTGCTAAAACACTTCAGTTTTCTCTTATTCTTTATCTATTTTATGATTTTTCAGGAAAATTATTGCTCTAGGTTTACTTAACACCATCAATATGGGTGAAAAAAGTCAGTATTGTAAATTTTGGCAATTTTATTTTTGTATTATTATCCATATACTTGTCTTGTAACTGAATATTTAAAAAAGAAATTAGTTGAAATCCTTAAATATAACAGAATCTATTTTTCCTCACTCAAATTCTTTTATTACTTTAAGATAAAACTATTGACTTTATATTATATACAAAGTATTAATTGACTAATTTCTATGAATATTGGATTTAAAAGATAAACAATCGAAATATTTCAATTACTTATAAAGTTATGTGACTTATATGCTGATTATGAATAGAGCAAGAGATTAGATTGTGTTAGGGTTTTCCAAAAAAAAAATTCTACTTTAATGCATTGGACAGAAAAAAATATATAAATATCTGAAAACAAATATAGGCATTATGCCATAGGAAATAAGATGAGTGTAATATATATATTGAAAACAAAAAAAGAAAAAAATACATATTATTATAATTAACAGAGAATTAAAAGATCTGACTTAGGAAATCATTGAGATAATTATTCATCATTGGTAAGCAACGATTTTTCATTCTTTCTTTTTTAATCAACATTCATAAAATATATATATATTACTCTTTGGAGATTAAGGAAATCAAAATCCCACAACAATAATCACTAAAACAAAAATTACATTTTGAGGGGCAAAAGGTCTAAGAATGAGAAATTAAAAAACAAATTTCATGTTGAAAACTAAAACAAATTTTATTAAAATAAATATTTAGATAAATTTATTTTCAATACACTTGATGTAGAATAATTAAATTCATAGTTACAGAAAATAAATTTAATTATAAAATGAATCCAATATCTTCGAGTTGCTTTTATTTATTCTTGTAATTTTAGTTTCTGACTCAACAATAGAATAGAAAGACAGCAGTTTTAAATAAGAAAATAAAAATACCAAATAATTATATTTCATTCATGTGATATTCATATATCATCTTCTATATCAACTGTAAATTATATGTGAAAAGCATATATTCTCTTTAGAAAGGACAAGATATATTAGATCATATAATCATTATCAATATTGAGTGATTTTGACTATCGGTTAAAAAATTTAAAGCATTAAATATCTAATTCGTATTTATCTTTATTAGCTTTATATTCTAATTCAGTATATTGCTTCTTCTCACACTATTGGACATTTTACCATTGATCACATCTGTTTATTAAACAGATCATAATTACTATGATGGTCAAATATTCAATATGATTTATTTGTCCATAATGTTGTCATAAACAGAAATAAATAAATAATCAATCAAACAAGATTGAAATAAACAACTATTAATAATTATATTTAAATATTTATCAAACCGGCTTTCATCTCCATTGAGACCTTCTCAAGATACTATATTATAGAATTCACATAAACAAATAATAATATTTACTCCATCTACTGGACATTATTTACATTATATTTCATTTTCTTTTTAAAAACATGTCCATACATTATAAATAAATAAATTTAACATATACATCTAAAAAATTTAACAATATTTCTCCCAAAAAAAAAAATTAATAATAATAAAAATTAAATATATATTTTACATTTTTTAAAAAATAAAAATAAATAAATAAATTGGTATTTACATATGTACAACCATTTCCTACACTTTATTAAACAATTAGAAAGTGTAGGAAATGGTTGTACATATGTAAATACCAATTTATTTATTTATTTTTTAAAAAATGTAAAATATATATTTAATTTTTATTATTATTAATTTTTTTTTTTGGAAGAAATATTGTTAAAATTTTTAGATGTATAATATGTTAAATTTATTTATTTATAATATATGGACATGTTTTTAAAAAGAAAATGAAATATAATGTAAATAATGTCCAGTAGATGGAGTAAATATTATTATTTGTTTATGTGAATTCTATAATATAGTATCTTGAGAAGGTCTCAATGGAGATGAAAGCCGGTTTGATAAATATTTCAATAAAATTATTAATAGTTGTTTATTTCAATCTTGTTTGATTGATTATTTATTTAGATTATAATTAGGCTGTTAAAATATTCATTATTAAGTAAATGACAACCCAACATAAAAAAAAAAAAATCAAATGAACTCTGAATGTAAATTAATCACTTTCCAAGTAATTTTATTGATTTCGTGATAAGACTTGAATCAAAATTTTGCCCAATTCTATTATACTAATAAAATTTAGGGATTTGAACCCAGACTTTCAAGCTCCCTACAGTCATTCACTCTATCCAATATAACCGATATACATCTAGGTCAAGTATATACATTATATTGTATTTTAATATTGTATTAATAATATTATATTTAGATATTTTTTCTTAGTTTATTTCAATTGACATGTAAGATAAAATGAAATATTTTAAAACTATTCTTATCAATATTTCATCAACTTCAAATAGTAAAAAAAAATAAAGAAGCTATAAATAAGTTATATGACAGACTATAATATTCCTGAAGAAGATCTACCAACACAGTTGATCCATCATATATAAATCAATCTTTAAATAGCGAATTTGAAATCTTACTTTTCTTATAAAGCATACAAAATATTATAAAACAAGGAGAATCATATTTCTTTCAACAACTAGATTGAATTTTGATTACTTCTTTCATTAAAATAATTAATGAATTAATTTTAATTCATTAACATTTAAGATTTCTCCAGAAATAAAATATCTTACTTTAATGCTTAAAAAAAAGAAGTAAATAACGTTTTATTTTTTATTTTATTTTTATAAATTATTTACATTTTTTTTTTTTTTTTACAAATAAGCAAAAGTGGAATATACTGAAATTATTTCCCATATTTAAAATAAATTATAGAGCCATAGAAGATATATTAAATACATAAGGACTAGTGAAACTTTAATTAGTTACTGTCCATTGTCCATTGATTTACTTATTGTTTCAATTGCAACTTCTGGAGTGAGCAAGAACATAGAATATTACTACTGACATGATTGTAGTTAAATAAAAAAAATCAGTGTATTTTTATGGCTTTCAATTGCCAAGACTGCAAAGATGTCTGCAATTAGATTAAATCTGATATAATTAAACTATATAGTGGATGCCTTTTTTGCCAGATGTTTATAATTATTCAGCAAAAATTGTTTCTAAGAAAAAAAACATAATATAATTTTATTTTCACTTTATTGTTTTAAATAGCCAATCAAATATAGTGATGTGATATAAAATGGCTTCTCCTTTAATGAAATCTATTTGTGTGCAGGCTTTATGCCCAGAAATTAAGTTGATTTCCTTAAACATTCCCTCTCTGAAAAACCTTTGCAAGTCACAATAAACTCATTTATTAATACATCTTATTATTCATTTATTTTTCCAGCCCTGGTTATTTTTTTAATTAATATTTATTCTGGACTCATATATCCAATTTCATACAAATACTTAAAAAAAAATTGTAAAATCTCCATCTAATCTTATTTTTATATTGGACTATTTCCATCATCTAATATATGTATTGAATGTCTTTAGAAAAATTTAACTTTATTTAAATATTCCAAATACATTCAACTGTTAGTAATAGCAACACCTGAAGAAGAGAGGAGACTAATACCTCTCAAAATGTTGTGCATATACTAACCTGTTTGATGTATTTAGAATATTTAAATAAAGTTATATTTTTCTAAAGACATTCAATACATATATTAGATGATGGAAATAATCCAATATAAAAATACAACTAGAACATCATCATCACAAACCTTCAAGAAAACACTCCATCTAATTTATTTGTTTTATTTTTAAATTTCCTTCATTTTCAATGCAATTTAACTTGATCCTCTATTAACACACCACACTACAAAAAAAAGGTGTTCAATACTTTCTCATCAACTCCATATAAATTATATCTGCAATCCAAATTCTCATTCAATTTTTGACTTCTTTGTACTAAAGAACAGTAAGTTCTTTTTAATGTTATCATATTGACTTTTACAATAGAATGACAGCCTCAGATTTGCTCATTTATAAACATTTGAGTCATAAGGGTAAGAGGATTCCTTTTTACTCTTACACAAATACTATATCATGTGGTTGTTCGAAGGTATTCATTTATTAATAACATTCTCACAGTGTCTGCACAATTAGCTTAACAGGCTGTCATTCTATTGTAATTATATTCACACGCAAGACGTTATAAAATAAATGTTTATTCATGTATATGATTTAGTTTCGTTTAGAGTGGCGTTTAGTAAATTCTAGAAAATTTCATTGGCGTCATTCATACAGACATTATATATTGTAATTTAAAGTGACTATTATGTAGTCACGCCTTCGTTACAACTACTTCAGATTTGCTCATTTATAAACATTTGAGTCGTAAGGGTAAGAGGATTCCTTTTTACTCTTACACAAATACTATATCATGTGGTTGTTCGAAGGTATTCATTTATTAATAACATTCTCACAGCGTCTGCGCAATTAGCTTAACAGGCTGTCCTTCTATTGTAATTATAATCGCACGCAAGACGTTATAAAATAAATGTTTATTCATATTGACTTTTATTTTTTTTATATTTATATAACTCCATATTATTTTTTATTAATATTTGATTTCCAAAACTCTAATTTTTTTCTCTAACCAACTTCTTAATCTTTGTTCCAGTTCTCATAATTAAATACCTGTAATACATTCTCTACACATTTATCTAATTTATTCTATAAATACATGGAAATAAATTGTAGATCTATTAACTTTGTATGTTATAAAACCTTTTTTGTTTCAAATAATCCCATTAAACATTTTTATTAAATAATTTATATATTGTGGTAATCTGCCATATAATTTTAATTTATTTATGATTTTTCTCATTAAAAAAGAAATTCAACTCACTTTACTTTGAATAATCTCATTTCATATCCACAATTCATCACTTAATGTATGTCAACACATTTCTTTTTAATATTTTACTTAATAAATAAATAGCCTTTGACACCAGAAAATAAACTATAAATTACTGTAAAGTCTAAATAGCATTGCTTCTTAGGATCTATTGCTTTTAATCTTTATCTCAATGCAGCTTCTGGAATTAAAATCTGATGCTAATATGATATATTATGGATATATAGTTCTGATAAAAAAATGTCTAATCAGAAAAAAAACATGGTCTCTGAATTGGAGAATAATAAATATATTGCACTGTATTGGATGATTAAGGGAATGCTTAAATATTATCACTATTTATAATATTAACTATAATTTAACATCTGTTTTTATATTAAAACTTATTCTTATTAGTCAATTTCATCAAAAACAAAATGCTTATGCAATTGGAAAGACTTTCAACCAGTCCACAACCATAGAACTAATGATAATTTTTATATTTTACTTAAAATGTAGTTTCAATAATGAATCTACTGATATAATATTGAAGTCAAAGAGAAGCTATAATTTAACAAATAAAAAAGCCGTTTAATTTAATAACAGAGAGGAATTATAGCAGTCTTGTTGATAAGATTAAAGAAACCTATGGGATAGAAAGCGTTTGTTGACTTAATAAAATGTTTAAATTTAAGATGTAAAGTAATGGTGGAGTAATGAGTAAGTTCTGTAAAAAAGAGTGTATTTTTCCACTTATTTTTTAATATACTACTACATCTAGAGGACACTTTCATTTATATAAATGCAGTCACATATATAAAAAAAATTATTTACAATCAATCAATAATGACGAAAACAACATTTAATCACTATAAATAACTTGTAATGAGCATATAGTAAAAATTAAATATAACTATTATATTGGATGAAATCAACACTTAAAACTGTATATATATGAATGATTTTTTTTCTCAGAAAAATTATGTGGCGTTTAAGCACCAAAATGACAGATTGAGATTTGATCTAGAATCTATAAGCTCTTGATTCTTTCATGTTAAATGACACTGATTCTTTTTTGTTTTAATTAATGAGTTTCAGTATAAAGTAACTAAATAGTTGGATCGTGAAAGGTAAAAAAAAAATGTAATCAAAATTGAAATCTAAATGAAATTTTAAATATGATATGATTCATTAATAAACATCAAAGACAAACTAAAATGTATTTGAAAATCTATTTTAGTATAAAGTAATAATAATGACATTTTGATTAATCTATGCATAAAATATTAATTTTTAATTAATTAGTCATGTAAAAAGAGCCGTACAAAAGACTAAAAAAGTATTAAAAACCCATTAAAGTTTGAAATTAAAATAATAATCCATTGTTATCAGATAAATGATTTTACTCTTTATATATATATATAATTTCATAGTTTTTATTTATGCTAAGTAATGGAGTTGTTATAACTAAATTATATATGAAAAGAGCAAGTGATATAGTATTGATAAATATATATAAACACACTTAAACTAATAGACTGTTTTTTGTTATTTACATGAAAACATTTATATTAAACTTTCTTGGGAACTCTATTTTTGGCAGAGATTTATTTAAATTTTTCTGTATATTATTTCTTGTAAATATCTAATACAGGAATAGTTTTACATGCAGAAAAATGTCTATGTCTACACTTATATTTATTCTGTGTATTAAGTAATAACTAGATAGCATCGAGAATAATAATAATACTTTTTTTATGTGTCAAAGCATCGGCTGGGAAGCGAACCCGGGACAACTGCTTGTAAGGCAGCTGTGCTAACCACTCTGCTACCAACGCTTGACAATAATAATAATACTTAAAATAAAACCATTGCTTAATTTCAAACTGTCAGGAATTATTTATATAAAAACAAATATATTTGTAAAAGAAAGATCTCATGAAACAACACATTTTCTGTACAGTGTGCATTTTATGTAAAAGCATAGAAAATGTTTACCTAAGTCTAATTATTCAAAGTTATTTAATAAATGAAAGTTTGTTTTATAATATTATAAAAGCCTGAACATGATAATAGTTTAATTATTGTAATAATTCTTTATGCTCTTAGAATTTGTGTTCTGCTTATAGGAGGGAATCTCCATCCACATACTAATTGTTTCATGCTTTTTTTTTCCACATGTCAAAGCATCAGTTGAGAAGCGAACCCACAACAACTGTCTGCAAGCAACTGTTTGCAAGGCAGCTGCATTGACCTCTCGGCTACCAACGTTCGACATGTTTCCTACTTTATTTAAAATTAAAAAGAAAATCTAATACATGTTTAAGAACATAAAAATAATGTAATATATTTAGAAAACAAACCTGAAATTAATATATTTAGCAATCAAATAAATGCACAGTTACTACAAAATAAATATTATTCAATAACACAGCCATTTTATAGTTTATTAAATTAGGGATGAACCAAAATAAAATTCCATAAAAAATAAATTATAAAACCAATCATGGATTAAATATAAATAAGGATTTAATAAGTGCAACAATATTAAAAATAAGACATGTAATTCATTAGAAAGTAACTGATGGCAATACATACATAAGAAATTAAATTCCAAAATAATAATCCAAGTATGATAAAAATGAATAATGTGGACATTATAACACACATATAGCTCAAAACCTAAGTCATTAGAAGTGAATATTTAACAAGCACATCATTACAAAAAATTATCAAGCACTTCATAAAAAGAAAGTGATAAGAATAAACTTTATAAGAAATTAAATTGTAAAATAAAAAGTCTAAATACAAGGACAATTATCAACAATTGTGTCAGTATACTATTATGGCAATCACATTTTCCCCAACCATTTATAACAATAACAGCATAAAATATAAACATGCAAATAAATAAAACATAAATATACAATTATAGTGTCCATGTTTTAATTTTTCTATTATAATAGAACAGTTTTTCAGGAATTACATTTTTTATGAATTTATTGTCATGAAATTACTTTACATAGCTTACTTTTGTACTATTGTGTTTTCTATTTACATGTTACTAGTGAACAGTTTAACATGTATTTTTTATGATATTACTTTTTCCTTTTCCACTTACACAAGTACATTTTTGGATTTAATTTTTTATCGATTTATTGCTATTAATTGTTTCCTAATTAGTTTCATAGCTTAGTTTTTGCATTGTTGAGCTTATTAAATCCTTACTTATATTCAACCATGTATTGTTTTTTTATAATACTTCTTTCATATATGCTTCAATGCAAACCAATTTTCTTAAAAAACTTCTTTAATTTCCTTACAGTTTTGACTGTCCAGCAGTCTTCACTAGAGCTTTATCCATCCTCTGCTTTAATTAAAGTGATGTTTTTTTTTCAAATTTTCTAAGTAAAGAAGATAGAAAATTTGAAAATCATCATCACTTTAATTAAAGCAGAGGATGGATAAAGCTCTGACGAAAACTGCTGGACAGTCGAAACTGTAAGAAAAATGAAGTTTTTTAAGAAAATTGATTTGCATTGAAGTGTATATGAAAGAAGTATTATAAGCAATATATATATATATGAGTATATGAAGATATGCAAAGAAAGTGCAAGAGAAGAATAAGATAATATACTTCTGATGTATTGGTTTTCTAAGTTAATTTCAGACATAGTTATATTTGTCCTCATTGCTAATATAGTTTTAAGAATACTAGTATTGATTACATTTATTGGCTGACTTTGTTTTTTAATCATTGATTATTTGTTTTGTTGCTAAAAATATAATTTTCAGGTTTAGTTTTAAAATATATTTTATCATTTTCATAATTCATTTGTTTTTGATGCCAATATATTAAATTATTTTTAATGTTTTTGATGTGTCATTAATTAAAAATATGAAATTGATTACTTGTTTTTTTTAATTCATTGGTAAAGGGACAATGGCTCAAGCACTCTATTAGCATTTATTATTTTCTCTAATTAAATACAACCAAAATCTTTTTCATAAACTTTATGAATGTTAACTAATATGGAAATTATTAAAATATTCATAGTTCAACAATTGGTAAAGAATTAATAGTTTGCAATTATCTGTACTTACTTCAAACTTGATTTGGAATTATTCTCATATGTAGACTGGATAAGTAATTTTTCTGATCTAATGTAGAAAACCTAAATAATAATTGAGCATCATTATGGTAATTTGCTATTGTTTATTATCTCAACATAATTTATTACTGATATGTATTAAAGGGGATGTAATTACTTTTGAAAATATAAGTGAATATATATAAACATTAAAAGCATAAAGCTAAACTAGTCAATAAATAATCAAAATTACCCCAAATTCACAACTCAACCAGACTAGCAAAGAAAATAAATTCTAAATTACTACCAATGGTTTCACTGCTACAAGCAGACTTGTTAAGTGTAAAGAACTACAAAATAACAACATATTTAAACTAATATACATTTAAAAATATATATATTGGAACCGGAATCCATTTCAAAAGTTCCATCACAAAATTAAAACTAACTTTTATTTTTATAAAGTTTTTAAAAAAAAACTATTTGAAAATTTTGTATGTTATTTTTTTATTTATCACATACTTGTTTATATTTAAAAATTCTGTGAGTTTACTTTTCAATAGATTTTATTTTTAAATAATTGTCTTTTGATGTTTGTTGTTTTTTCTTAATTGAAGCAAGCAAAGTTTTAATCTTTTTGACAAGCATTTTAATTTTAAAAAGTTTTGTTGGCCATCAAGTTTCTTTTTATTGTTGATTTTAATCTATTTTTAAAAGCTGAGACTGATTTTTGCATTTATTTTTTTTAAATTAATTTTAAATAAGATAAGAAACCTGGTCAGGTATTTTTTAAAAAAAATTAGATTAAGCAGGAGATAAAGATTTAGCCTGGTCAAAACTTCTAATTAAAGATTAAGTTGGAGATAATGGTTCACATAAATAGCCCTGGGTTTTTGACTGATTTTGATTCTGGTTATTATTATTATGCTGCTTGTTATAAGTATTCTTTGGTTGATTATTTTTATTCTGCTCATTATTATTATTCTGCTTGCGATACCTGTTCAGATTCATGTGCTGCCTTATGTTTTAAAGATGGATGTTCACATCTTTATATCACCATTACTGATATTATATTTTGCTGTCTGCTAATAGGAAATTCTGCTATCATATTATTGACTACTGTTTGCTAAATAGTGATTGTCCCTGCAGATTGCCAAAACTATACACCATGTGAAATCTTCTTCACAATATGCAGTGCTAAACCTTTCCAAAGATGAACCTCCAGATTCCTAATTGTGCCTTCAATATCATGTCCTAAAAACCTAGACCAAAACTGATCCAAAGATTGCCTCCATACTTCTGACTAAAGAAATATAAATCACAAGCCTTCATAATGGACTCAAGTTAGAAAAAATATTGTGCACCCCACTGGAATAACTCTCCAGAACATTCAAAGCCTGAAAGGTAACTGAACTTTTCTATTTTGAAACCAGGACCTAGGTCTCTAGTTAAATCTCTGTTAAAGTCTGAGCTAAATCTTAAAAGAAACTTGTCTTTATAATAAGTTTTGCAAATTTGTTTAAATATCTTTAATTATTTTTATCCTGCATTATATTTATAGAGTGTATTGGAATCTTATTTTTAAAATTTCAAAATTTTAAATGTATTTATCCAAGAGTGTATTGTGAATTTCTATTTTATATGCTTAATGTTTTTTTTGTTCATAAATGCTTGGGCGGATATTAACTCATCTTTTCGTTTTCATTATAATTAATTTAGATAAGCTTGGTTTGCATTTCCTGCAGCCCAAAAATCTTTTGGCTAGCAGTTTATTGAGTATATTGTTCTGTTTCTTCTAAATCAGAGATTTTGTTTTCGTCTATTTAAGATTACGTAAAATCACAATCTTTTCTTATTCTATTTTCTTTTCTTGTATTGAAATCAATCTTGATGATCTTGAATGTGGTCATTCATGAGCTGTTCTGCAGACATATGACATTCTTAGTCCCAATGTTTTTTTCTGGGCTAAGGAAAGCTTGCCTGCACTATCTAACTGTATTCCCTACAAGACCATTTTGTTTTGAAATCTCTAAATAGGGAAACTGGAATTAGTTTATATAAATCACTAATAGAAAGGCACAAATCCCTTTTAAATCTTAGGTGAGGAAACAAATTTATCTACCAGGGTGTTTAAAGTTTTCAATACTCTGTACACTCTGATAAATTTGCTAGAGAAATCTAAGTCAAACTTTCATATTTTTGTTTGCCTGAGATTCTTTTTTTTTAATTTAATAAACTTTAAAAATATTTAGAATTATTTTGGCTAATGTTTGTCTTGGTGTTCTTTTCTCAATTGTCTGAACAAGGTTAAAGATCTCTTTCTTTTCCTGGGTATAGCTGGTGGCATTCATCATCATTGTTAACTTTTGGATCATCATAAATTAAATTTTCTAGGTAATTAATGACCTAGTGGTACTCTTGCGAATCAAAAGAAGTGAAGAAGGGACCAGTACCACATATACATTTACAAATTTTATTTCATCATATACATTCTTGAAATATATTAATAAAAACACATGACAAAGTTAAATGATTCCCAAAACACATTTTATGCATACACAACATTTTTCAATTGGTCCATGTAAGAGATTGTGACATCATCCATCTGAAGAGTGCTGCTTCAGCATGAAATACAACTTTGAGTCATTTTATCTTTCATATGACTTTATTTATGATTTAAGAGTATGGGATGAAATGGAAATGTTATGTATATCTAGTGATGGCAATATACATGTGAAAAAAGACACGAAGTTTGATTACTGGTAGTGTATTATATTTAATTAAAAACAGAATAAAATAACTATATTAAATCTTTAACTGAATTTAAAATTTATATTTAGACTATGAACAATATAGTAATAATGAATAAAAATCAATATATTTATCTAAATTGAACTGGGTTAAACATGTGAGCTGCAGTAAGTATGACACTTATATACTAAATTGAGTTAATTTGATATATATATGGGTGTGTGTGATGTTTCAAGATATATGTTAGATTTTTTTTTTTAAATATATATTAGATCTCACATTTTAATATAGATAGCAGATTTTTATTTAAGAATATATTATGACATAAAATATATATAGCATACATAGAATTACAAAAAGGAGGTTTATTTAATACATAATAGAATAAAATTGTTACATTTTGATTTACAATTCTCAAACTTACTGTACCCACAATTTTGACAACTAATCCAGATAAATAATTCAATGATTATCACAAATTATTTATTAAGCTAGAGATTATCCCTAGTCCAGATATACAACTTACACCAATTAAAGATTAATATATCTGCATTTTTAAAATTAAATTCACACATGGAGTAATCCAACTTTATTTCTCTATTTCTATGATCTTTTATAAAGTAAATTTACATATAGAATAAAATTGTTTGTATAAAAAAGCAAAGTTGCAAAATTGAAATATTGTTAGAAAATAGAAATAATTAATAATAAAAAAAGAAGATGCATGAGAAATATAGAAGAATATACCAATAATTTGTATAATACAAATAATAAACTTTATTAACATTAATTGAAAAAAAGTTATATTAATAAAGGTAAAATGTATTTGAAATAATGAATAAAAAAGTTATAAAATGTTAGTTTTTTAAAAAAGGCAAATATCTAGAAATAAAATGACTAAATTAAAAAAGCAATATAATTTATGATTAAAAAATAACTAATATCTTGTAATGGTAGAAATCTGAGTTTTTGTATGTGTGTGTGTTCTGAACTTTATATATGTATTTTTTTTTTCTCTTTCATTTTTAAAAGAGAAGCAGTTTCATATGTAAATATTAATGTTTTGAAAGCATTATTTTCCAACAATAAATTATTATTACTTACAGTTATAAATCGTTTTGATTTTTTTAAAATTTTAATGAAAATTTTGATTTTGATTATATTACTCGTTTGATACCTTTGATTTATTGCACTCATTATTATTTAGATGTTCAAATTATGAAATATAATTAATGTTGTAAGGATCTGTTTTGGTTTTCACAACATATGTTATTGTGGAATGAATTATGGGTGAAATATTTTTATTTAAAGTGTAATGAATAATGTAATATAAATAGAGATGAATGTTTATTTTATGTAAATAAAAATATCATTAGTGTTGATTTAATATATGTGTATTATTATTTTTTGATATTGAAGTTAAATTTTTTTTTTTGTTATTGTTTGTTAAAGTTTGACTTTGGACTCTAAGAACATTGTTGGGTTTAAAAGAACAAAGGAAATTTTTGGATTGCCATAGAGATGTGACGTCAATAAAAATAAAACATCAACAACATTTTTATGGGATAGATATAAAAGTAGCTGTTGATGGAATAGCATTTTTGTTTTTTATTCTCCTTACATTTTCTGTTTATGTTTGTATTTTTCCAAATCCATTTATTTCTGCTGTTTATTTATCAATATGATTTGATCATCTAAAAGACAGAATCAATTACTTTTTATTAATGTCATTTATTTATTTAAGAAGTTGATAAATAATATAAAGAAAACTATGGAGTAGATCTAAGAAAATATATTTATCTAAAAAGACTGAAGAGAACTGAGAGTTTGGGAGGGTAAACAAGAAGCAAGCTATTAGATGATCGAAATCAAGGTGTTGTAATTTTGTAGTAAAGTAAATTTTGGAAACGAACAAAAAAAGTTTCTATAGATATTTGGAAATATTGATATTTAATAAATTGCTGCTATAGTGAAATATTATCAATACTGTTTTTATTATCAATAGATTAATTTTAAAGCTGAAATGTGTTAATTAAAGTTTGTTAACTCTATTCACATCAAACCAGTGTTCGTTCAACATTATCAAAAATAATGAATTTTTTTTTTTCAATATTACATATGAATATAAGCTTAGAAAAAGTTTGAATTATAACACTAGCATCAAATTTGGAGAAAATTTTAATACTACCAATATCTATAATATCAATGAAGGATTTTTAAATCAATCAAACCCCATGGGATTTGTGTTGAGTGGAAAATAGTAGAGACAAAGTTCATATATAAATATTATATTCGTTTTTTCTGTAAAATATGTCTTCTTTTATTTTGTAAGACTAATAGTTTTATACGTGTTTATGTTTAAAAAAAAGAGGTGATTGTAATAATAATTTTAGTTGACTGTTTGTAGATATGGTGTGTTATATGGGTGGGGTGTTTTAGGTGAGAGAAAGGTAAAATGTCTATAGATCCTTATTTCTATATTTAAATTAATTAAATTCAGTTTGGTATATTTATATTGATTTATTACAGATTTATTATAATCAATAAAAACTTTATCCCATTCTTGAAACATATTATGTTGGTCTGCATATAACTGCATTTTTCTTCGTGATTCATAAAAACACATCAAATAGGGTATTAAATATTGGCAAAGTTAAAAGTTAAATTTAAGTCAATATGGATTACCGTATAATTATCTGTTTGTTGATAAAATGTAGTCTAATAAATTATATATATATTGTAAATAAATTTATGTTAAATTTAAAATATTCGAAGCAGTTATTAATTTATAGAGAGTTTCTCACATACATATATAATTGCGAACATACTTCGGCTGTAAATTATTTTCTTTTATGCAATTGAAATTTATTCATAAATAAAACAAGTGAATAGCTAAGATTAGGTATTATTCTGTATTATTTTCATTGTATCAATTTTATATAGCATTATTATATTATCATGCATTTATATTAGTTAAATACATTCATATATTTAAAGGAAAATTCGGGATTTATTATGATTACTTTGATTATTACAATAATAGGCATATTAAAAATGAAAATGTTAGATTTATTAAAATATTTTAAATCCATTTGTTATAAGGTAGAATGCTATTATTATTGTTAAATATTATATAGTATCTAATCTATTTCCTTAATGATAGCGCATTATTGTTTGTTGAATGTTGTCTTAATGACTTATTATTTATTTGATAGAAGACCAATGGTCTACAATTATCTAAATCATAGTATATGTTGAATGATAATAGAATAGTTTAAATTATAGAAATTTGGTTCTGTTGATCTTTGATATTTATTAGAACATTTATCATAATCGATTAATGACACATATTTTTGGGGAGTTTTGCATTGTTTGCTTAGTTGTTGAATGATATATAAATCTCTTAAAATTAAGATTTCTTTTATTAAGTTATTTATTTATGTTGCAAATTAATAGTTTAAAAGAAGGCTGAGCTAGTCTATCATTTCATTTTGGTTATCAGAATAATAGAATTATTGTGGATGGATTGGATATTTTGATTTGGGTTGGAAGGTGTCTCTACTTTTAATTCAACTTAAATGCCATAGGTAAAGAATAATAAAGGGTTATGTGCTTATGATTTTAAAAGGGTAGTATTTAAATATTAGAAAACAGAAGTTGGTGAATATTTTAATCCTTTTTTTCGAGCTCTAGGAAAGCATATTTATTTATTTATTATTGATAATTGATATAACAAGGGATAAATTTTGTATGCATCATTAAATTGACCGATTTATAACCTTGTGTAAGATCCACCCCAGCGGTTGGTTACAATATATTTTGTCAACAGTTATAATTTCATTATAGTAATCTAGTTCTATAAAATGTGAGATTTTAAACAGTTATGCTTGATCTCACATACAATAAAATACATTTGAAGTTTTTTAATAGATACTTTTTTTATTTGAAGAATAATTTGCATTAATAAAAGATAGGATTAAAAATGCAATTCGAATAATTATAAATTATTTTTGGCACTATGATAAAGAGAAAAAAGAGATTAATACATGTTATTTTCATTATAAGGATTTAATATAGTAAATTGAATTACTATATTCAAACAAAATAATATAAATTAAAAAAAATTATTATTAGAAAATTAATCTATGACTCATAGATACTTAATTGACTAAGTGGTATTCTTGAAAGAAGATAACTATGTAAAGAAATATAAAAAAATTGTCTATTTCACAAATACACCTGGGTCTCTTTTTACGCGGACTTATTTAACACAATTTTGAAGTTATGCGATTCATATTTCACCAGAAGTCAACCTCCTATAATGCGCTATTACTTTAAATAATAAATTTTTGCACTTATGTTATATTGAAAGTAATAGCACATTATTGGAATTCTACTTTCATCTTAGTAATTTCAATATTTTCAGTGCTTTATAATAGTAAGATTTTATGCAATAATGAAATTAAAATCATGATTTCCACATTTTATGTATACACACATTAAATTTTACAAGATTATAATGTAAATTTGTTCAAACATTGTGCGTGTTAATTTTGCATTTTAAATCACATTCTGTTTTTGCTTTTTAAAAAAAGAATGTAAGAGCAATTATTAATCATTTAGTGTCCACAAGTTTATTTTTAAAAGGTCAGTAATAGCAGTGGGCACAATTAAAAATTAAAATCTGATTTTTAATTGTAATTAACAATTTAAAAATTACTTACGGGCGACTTGAAATTAATGTGATGTAAAACGAAATTTGATTTTTAAACGGAATTGAAAATTAAAGACAAAAATAAGAATTTAATTTTTAGTTGTTTTAATTAAATTTTTCCCAGCAGTGGTGAATAAATGTCTTTTTTATTATCATAAGTCTAAGTTCACAATTAATAAAATCATCGTCGTCATCAACAGAAAACCATTAACACAACATGAGAGTGAACTTGGTGCTAGTTGTATTTCCTTTTGTGAGAATAATTGCTGAGATATTCTTGACTTCGTTTAAGGAGAAGCCAAATACATCACATCACATGAGAATCTGATTTTTTACTAGTTTGCAAACGAACGTGTTTTGGGGCAAATAGTGATAATAATTAAAACGTGTATAAAAAAATGTAAATTACTGTACAGTAAATTATGCATAAAAATATATTATTTTGAATAAAATTAAATATTATAGTTAAAAAAAGTTTGTCTTGTATCAATTTTTTTCAAATTTGAAATTTTTTATTAGTCATATTTTATTTCCTTATTATTTTTTTGCGCGAATTTTAAAGTAATTTTATGTTGGTGCTTTGCTTTTACTTGAATTTTGAAAAATCACAGACTGCATCCCCCCTTTTTCAATATAAGTTACGTCTATTTTTGCGTGATTTTGTTTGCGCGTGTTTTCTGAGGAACCTATCTATCGCGTAAAATGAGACCCAGGTGTACACACATACACTTATATGTATATTTACATATTAAAAATTTTACTCTAAAAAATATGTAAATATATTTCAGCAATGATATCGATATTCCCAAGTACTATATCAAAATAATATGCAAAATCTTATAGAAATAATACCTAGTTGCAACTCTAGCAAAAATAGTTTATCTTCCTGCTTATAGCCTAAGTTCTTACATATGAAAGCAATCTGTACAATTCCAACTGTGAGAATGAAATTCAATTCATTATAGATGTCAACAATATCTAAATAAAACTACTAAACATCACTAAACTCTCTGTACAGTAGCACCACTCAGTGCAAGCCAGAATAATCAATGGATGCAAGAAGGTTTGTGCACAAAATCGTCCATCTAGTGCCTCCTCATCCAATATCCCCAGATTATTTTCTAACTTGTAGCTTTCATCAGTGAGAAGCCTTGGAACTGAGAATTGCACCCATATTAGGATCTAATACAACTCTCCAGCAGCCACATTTTATGTATTGGCTAACTATGAAGCTTAGAGTTCAAAAAGAAAACACAAAAATGTTTTCAATTCAAGCTTCAGTTACAAAGAAGGCTGGGGATTTTGGGATGAGTAGGCACTAGATGGGCATTTTATGCACAAACCTTCTTGCATCCATTGATTATTCTGGCTTACACTGAGTGGCATTATTGTATGGAGAGTTTGGTCTCTGTGTAAATTTGAAAACATTTTGTATTTTCATTTTGGACTCTAAGTTTTATAGTTAGCTAATAAGGTAAAAGGTGGCTGCTGGAGGTTTGCCACAGATCCTAAGATCTAGGTGCATTGCTTTCAGATCTAAGGCTCCTTACTGATGAAAGTAACAAGCTAGAAACTAGTCTGGGGATATTGCTTGAATAGGCACTAGATGGGAATTTTATGCACAAACCCTTCTTGCATCCATTTATTACTCTGGCTTGTATTGAGCATGCTACTGTATGGAGAGTTTAGCCTCTGTGTAAATATCTAAATAAGTGAGATGAAATTCACATTCTCAAGGTACAGTCATAAAAAACTCATTATTAATAAGCTTGTCAAAGTTCCAATTCTTTCTTAATAGGTAATAGTGGATATCCAAAAGGTTATCAAAAATGAGAACTTAATGTCTCTGCCTTTGGTATACAAGTTAAACACCTTTGCTAAAGTGAATTTTGCTCTTGCATTTGCATTATCTGTACTACCGTCCTAAACAATTTTTAGCTGTGAATACAATGAACAAATTTTCTAAAGTTATTTCATTTTTTCTTGAAATTAAAATGGTTCTCAATTAATTATGTATGTATTTAAAACACAACCATAACTATTAAAGAAACATTGAATTTTGTTATCTAGGATTATTAGATTAAATTTTATGTAGATGTTGCTAAACCCTATGATACAGATGATGTAAATAGTTCAATAATAATAATACTTATTTGATTTGTAGAACAAATATTAGCAAAGTATATAAGTATAACTAATTGTCAGAAGATATTATAAATACTAAAAAATATTTCCTAAGAATACTTGGTAACATTCTGTATTTATCAATGATAGTCAAAGACTAAATAAATCTAGAAATGAGATCTCTGGCATTTTAATTCACTTTACTTTATAAAAACTAAAAATTAAAGCAAGAATTACACTTTTAATATAATAAACACACATAATGAAAAGGAATTCTACTTCTGGTAAACAAAACTATATATCTTACTCAGAAACACTACATCTGATATATAAATTCATGATAAGACAAAGAACTTTATACAGATTTGCACAATTTTTTATGAGCAAGCAAATATCAGTAAAGCTGAATATGATTATTTTTAATCTTACAGCACATTGATCTTCAAAAATTAAGAAATGTCCAAGAATCCAATTTTTTGTCTCTCAAACCATCATTTTTAGTCTTCACAATGATAAATTTTTGAACTATATTTTTAAAATTTTCTTAGGTTTTTTTATGCTGCTGATTTGTCACTTTTTCATGGAGATATGAGACTAACACACTTCTGTAATTTTTTTAATTTTATCAGATCTTAATATTTTTGAACCATATTTTTAACATTTTTTTTAATCAAGATCTATATGCCTTTTTTTAAGGACTGTAAGTTTATCAAACTATGCATTACTTCTTTTTAGAAGTAAAAGGTTTTTTTTTATGTGTCATAGCATCAGCCAGGAAGTGAACCCACTAACCCAGGACAACTGCTTGTAAAGCAGCTGTCACTGACCTCTCGATCACCAATGCTTGACGAAAGTTTTTATTGAAATTCCACATAGCAGAGCCATTTTTTAAATAAACCAGTTATGTAATGATCAGGAAATTGCAGTCTCATATGAAATAATTCGGAATTAAAGGCATTAAAAATATTTTAAAAATTCAATATTTAAATAACAAATATTTATCTGTCATCAATTTAAATCTTTAGTTCTTTTAGAAGAAATCGATAACTTTTATTTTCTTCTAAATTCTTTTTGTAAAAAGAAATTTTAATTAAATATTTCAATTTCAAAAATAAACTCTCACATAAAATATATTATTCATATATATTTATTTCGCTGTACATTATAAGTTTTTGCAACAGTGTATGTGTTATGCAGTTTAATAAATTGTATCTACAATATTAGATTTTAATATAATTTATAAAATGTACATATAGTTTTCGACTTTATGTAAAGTATTTACTAAGTGAAGATTAATGTAAATAAAACTTCCCCTTTGTCTCTCCAAGTCCCATTTGTGAAATTTTTTTCTCTCTTATTTTAAATAATCTATAATAAACTACTAAATATTAATGTCTTAATTTATTTTAGACTTTGACACTTTTTATATATATTATTGTTTGAAATTATGAATTTATAGTAGTTTCATTTCAATATATATTTTTAAATTTTTGATATTTATTAGTATATCCCTTAATTTAATTCCACCACACCACAATCATCCACCAAAGCTAAATGGCAGTCTTACCAAGCATGCATTTTGTGAATAATCCTTGTTTTTTAATAATCCAGAAATATCCAACAACCAAATTTCTATCCTATTTTGACAGCTTAATATAATTATCGATACCATTCTTACACAAGATAGTGACTGGTTTCTATATACTTTTAATAACTTGTGGATGAGTGAACAATTATTATACTATAGATATATATTTTCAACTTTTTTGTTTTTTTATCATATGCCCAATATCAACTAGAAATACAAATCTTCATTGTTTCTCCCTGCATGTAAAAAACAATCTTGTTTTTTAGGTGTATTAGATATCAAACACCTGACTAGCCATGTTTATGATTATCGTCCAATAACTTTTTCTATAGCAGTCTCAAGAAACGTAGGCACTAGTTTCTGTTTATTTTTAATATCTTGTAGAAGGATAAAAATCATTGAACTGCAAATGTACATTTTTATTTTTTTGTTTATCTTTATTTCTCCATCCTCCATCTTAAATCTACCAACTGCATTGTGACCATCCACCAGTATAAAAATTCAACCCCTACTTTCATTATGAATACAATTTATGAACAACTATCATTACTTTTTAGATGAACCAGAAGTATCAAATACCTGCACATCCATTTGGATATTGGCAGCTTGATAACCTTCAATACATTACTTTCATGGTAAATAGAAACTGATTTCTATCCACTTTTAACACAATATAGAAGCATGAATAATCATTGTAGTGTAGATATGTATTTTCAAATTTTGGGTTTTTATCAGTGCATCTCTTATTTAAACTCCAGCAACCAAAATTATCCACATGCAGAGAAAATAAGATCACCTCTCTTATCATACATTGTGAACAATCCTTTTATTCAAATTAAACATTTATTGAATCATATATATATAATTAATAATTTAAGTGTGAATGGATATCTAACTTATTGTTCATAAAATTGCAAAGCTATTTCATTATATTTGTCTTCATATTTTTTGGTTTTTATCAGTGCATCCTCCATTTTAATTCTAGCACATAATAACAATTCACAAGCACAGAAAATCATACCAATATTTTACAAACAGTTTTTGCTTCTCAGGTAATAAATACTCAAAACTTTGAAACTCTATACTCTAGCTCAATCACTTTAATTACATCACTCTCTTACAACATAGGGATTAGTTTCTATCCACTTTTAATAGTTTGTATAAGGGTGCCCAATCATTGCACAGCAGATATCTATTTTCAATTTGTTTGGTTTTTATTAATATGATCTGCATGGGTATATAATACTATATACATTTTCAAAAGTTTGAAATGAGAATAAATTCAAATAAAACAAAATCAATGTGAATAAATTATGAAAAAAAGTATGAAGATAAAGCATTGGATGGGAAATTATATAAAAAGTTAATAATTTAAATGTTTACAAAGTTGTTTACCTAATGATATAAATAGCCTTAGTTAAATTTAGAATGAAAATTGTATTGTCTATATAATCTGTTAATTAAGACAGAAGTTCAGTGCATTAAAATTAATCTCACAAAGAAATGTTAAATATTTTGTTTTGAATATAGCTTAATAAAAAGTAAATATGAACAAATAGTAATATAGAAAACAGAAAAAACATCTTGAAAAAATAGGATTATCAGTATAAAAATGTTAAATAAATAAAAAAATAATTATTACATAAATTATAAAAACTAAAGAATTTATTTTGGCTTCTACTTAGATTTGGATAAATTATGAAACATATACTGAAAATGAATACAGAGAATGATAAAATAAATAGATAAAAATGGGTGTTGGCCAGATAGTTAAATGAATGGTTGGTTGCATAAGTAAGTTGATAGATAGAAAAGCATATAATAGATAGATATACAGATAATCTTATAGAGAAACAAATGGATAGATAAACATATCAAGAGACATTAAATAGATAAACAGATAGTGTGACAGCTAAAATATAGATATATGGGTATGTAGACAAACAGATAAAGATAGTCAGATAAAAGCTTAATAGATAGACAGAAAGATAAACAGAGATAAATAAGTATTATAATAGATAAAGATAGTAAATAGTGAAATAAATGTGTGGGGGACTAGCTAGTTAAAAAGATGAATATTGTTATTTTTTTCCTGCTTAAATTTTTTTCTAAATACACCTGGGTCTCATTTTATGCGGTAGATAGGTTCCTCAGGAAATGCACACAAAAGAAATCACACAAAAATAGGCTTAACTTACATTGAAAAATGGGAGATACGTACTATAATTTTCCAAAAATCACATAAAAGCAAAGCAACAACGTAAAATTACTTTAAAATTCGCATAAAAAAAAAAATAATAATAAAATACGACTAATAAAAAATTTCAAATTTGAAAAAAATTGATACAAGACAAACTTTTTTTACTTTTTTTATTAGCTACAGTATTTAATTTTATTCAAAACAATATATTTTTATGCGTAATTTACATTTTTTTCATACATGTAGGGTATTTTAATCATTAACGCTATTCGAGACTTCAGATTCGTCATGATGTGATGTGATATGAGGTACTGTAGCTTCTCCTTAAACGAGGTCAAAAGGAAAGACAACTAAAAGATTTTCCAATCGCTATTGATCCTTCTCATTTCGCTAAGTGATCTAAAATTGAAATTTTTGTTTACAAAGAAATTCATTTTCTCGGGTGTTTTTTTCTCTCTGTTAGAATAAACTAAAAGTTTAAAATAAAAATAAGAACTTAAGACTTACTATAATAAAAAGACAACAACTCACCACTGTTGGGCAAAATTTAATTAAAACTAACAATTAAAAAGTAAATTCTTATTTTTGTTTTTAATTTTTTAATTTTCAATTCTGTTTAAAAATCAAATGTCATCGTTTCACATCACCTCGTTACGTGATTTTTAAATTGTTAATTACAATTAAAAATCAGATTTTAATTGCCAAATTTAATTGTGCCCACCACTGTTACTCACCTTTTAAAAATAAACTTGTGGACACTAAATGATTAATTGATTATATACTCATTTTATAAAAAGCAAAAATTGAACGTGATTTAAAATGCGAAAACAACAACATACATTGTATAGGCATCTATAACGTTTGAACAGATTTACATTATAATCTTGTAAAATTTATTACTTGTGGACACTAAATGATAATTAATTACATACTCTTTTTATAAAAAGCAAAAATAGAATGTGATTTAAAATGCAAAAACAACAACAAACAGTATTTTTCATCTATAATGTTTGAACAGATTTACATTATAGTCTTGTAAAATTTAATGTGTGTATATAAAATTGGGGAAATTCTGATTTTAAGTGAATTATAAACTTCTTTATTACATAAAATCTATTACAGTACTATTATAAAGTGCTGAAAATATTGAAATTATTAGATGGAAGTCGAACTCCGATAATGTGCTATTACTTTAAATATGATGTCAGTGTGTGAAATTTATAATATTTAAAGTAATAGTGCATTATTGGAGCTCGACTTCTGATCTAATAATTTTTATTGCATAAAAGAAAACTGCATACAAAGATATTAAGAAGAAACATGAATCGCATAACTTCAAAATCGCATTAAATAAATCCGCATAAAACAAGACCTGGGTGTATTTTAATATAGAGTTTAATGGAAACTTTTTATTTTTGTTCCCAATTGGCATAATTTAGACCAAAGATGAATCCTTTGTTTATGTCAAGGATGACTGCTTTGAATTTTTTTGTTTCCATTTTACTATTCTGCATATTTTCTGCAATGCTTGGAGATAATAAAAAAAGTTACAATTTTATTTATTATGTATGACTCATATTCTTTAATAGATGCTAGTAATTTGTTTTCGGTTTTTAAAGTCAAATATTAATATTTGCTAAACTATTGTTTTTAAAATTATTTTTTAAAATTATGTGTAATATGTTAAACCACTAAACATGACATTTATTAGTTGTAAAATTAATTTTAATAATTATTAAGTGTGACTTCCATATCATTACTTTATTTATTTTTTTGGTTAAATATTTTATTGTTTTTGAAATTTACTACCTTCTGCATTTTTTTTGTTCTATAAAAATTCTTGGATTTTTTTTGTGAGTGTACTTATGAAAATATTTGTAATGTTTTGATTTTAATACTTAATAATTACAGGTAATATATCTATTTACTAATAAGCATAATAAAATAAATACCATTTAACAGAATAGTTTTAATGAAATATCAAATTCTACTTTGCCACCATAAGCATGTTTTATTCTTTCATAGATTAGTTTAGTAATTTTTTTAACAATGTTCCTTTAATTGTAGAAGAAATTTTAATATGTTTTTTCATGTAAGCAATTATTTATTTTCTCAAATATTAATATTTGCTAAACTATGTTCTTCCATTGTTCTACTATTTTTCTAATCTTAGTTTAGTATTTTATCTTGCTACCATACATATGATAAGCTATTTTAAAAGTAGAAAACTTTAATATTGTTTTTAAATATTTATTATGCTAATTTTTCTTGGCATTTCCTAATTACTAATACATTTCTTTTAATATTTGCCTTTTTTGGGTCATGTGATTATGATTATTTCTATGAATATTGTGGGGTTTTCCCCAATGAAAATAACATTTTTTTATGTGGACTAGAGAAAATGGCTGGAATCATTATTATCAAATGGTGAAGAGTATTATCTTATCTTTTACCACTTGGTTGTGTGAACCATCATTTTGGGGGTCTCCTGGTGTCCAAAATGTTGGAGAGCACATACTAAATTGGTATCCAAATAGTTTTACTCTAATCAAAAAATTTTAAACTCAAAATTTATTCCTCTTTTGCTTTCTGGTTTTAAAAACACTTGAACAGATTATTTATTTATTTATTTAATTTATGATACATTTTAAGTTATTCTTTAAATGATTTGTTATATCTTCTAGTTTGGGTGTCTATGTTTTAAAAAAATCATATAAGCTACATAAATATTTTCTAATTTTATTCTATAAATATTTGAAAACCAGGCATTCTTCACAAACCTAGAGCTTAATTGTAAGTATAGGGGATTTGAATTCAGACTTTCAAGTACCCTTCAATTATTCATACTATCTCATACAACTGATACACATGATCATACACATGTAGAAAAGATAAACAATCACCAATATAGATATTTTGTGTTAAACCAGCACTCATCAGTTGGTCCAGATTATCATCTCCCACATATATATATAATCAGTGCTCAGTTTATATTAAGATAGCAAATCTTCATACTTTAATGGAAAGACTTCAATCTACTTCAATCTCCAACTTTTCAGCCATCCATATCATTGAAAATCTGATGATGAAAACCCAAATAAATACATAGAAGAGGGATGGGCAGGATACAAGATTGATGTGTAAATATTTGAAAACCAGCCACTCTTCACAAACCTGGAGCTTGTGAAGAGTGCCTGGTTTTCAAATATTTATAACAATCTTGTATCCTGCCCATCCCTCTTCTATGTATTTAAATGGATATAGTCCTATACATGAGGGGTCAGAGTGACTTGAGGACAACATGGGCATGATAATAATATTAGCATCAGTATGGGACTTGGGTTTTCATCATCAGATTTTCAATGATGGATGCTGAAAAAGTTGGAGAGATTGAAGCCTGTCCATTAAAGTATGAAGATTTACTATCTTAATATAAACTGAGCACTGATTACATACATATGTGTGTGGAAGATGATAATCTGGACCAAATGATGAGTGCTTTCTCAGCATGAAATACATATATTGGTAAATTATTTATCTTTTTTGCATGTGTGTGGTCATATGTATCAGATTGTATGACATAGTATGAATAGTTGAAAGGAAGCATGAAAAATCTGAGTTTTTATTCTATAAGTAATAAACTAAAAAATAAACATATCAACGTTTTCTAATTTGCTCAATTTGAAGAGTCTCTGAAAATCGACACTGTGTCAAGTAATAAAAAAGCAATTAATGATTGTGAATGGAACTTGGTCATTCATCATTTTTATGTTGTCCTTAGCAATAGATGAATTTATCTTTCATAGTAATTTCTTATACATAAAAAACTGTTATTAACTCATTAAAAAACGATTTACAGTATGCTTTAAACTGATCCCAACCAGCTTCCATTGTACAATCATATTCAGATTCCTAGTAGAATAGTTATGACCTTCTCCAGTATTTGATAATTAATTTTAATATTTGTACTATATGAAACACAAATTAAAGGCAGAATTCCATAAAATAAGAATAAATGATGTTCAAGGAATGAGACAAATGAGTCCCCCAATCAAGCCTTTTATTAAACGGCAATGGAACTAGAAAAAAAATCATCCCGTTTATTTCTGCTAATAGCTTACTCTATTTTTTTTCTGTTCTAATGAATTTTTAAATAATTATCTTTTTTAAAAAAAAAAATTTTTTTTTAAAAAATATAATTAATTTTTTACCATTTCCATTATTTTAGTATTGGAGTTATATATATATATTTAACTTCACTTGTAATATTTTTCTTTTTATAAAAAAAAAAAATCACATCTAAACCTTTCCACAAGTCACTTATTTGTAGAGAACTATGTGCTTGGAAAATTGACTTTTTTAAATTTGAACTCCTTTTCTGTAAACGTCATTGAGTGACAACACTTAATAATTATAAAAGAAATTTATTTTTAATATTAAAATATCCTGGCACAATTTTGAGTGACACTAAAAGAGAAGAATCGACTAATAAATCCATTGAAACTATGCTAGAATTATTTTTTAAAAATATAATTTTTCATGTAATCAAGAATTAAATAAAATACTTTCGATTTAAGCAATCTGAATGCAATCATTATAACTAAATGATTTATTGCTCATGAGTTCATAAGAAATTCCAGAACCAAAAATGACAGAATGACCCGGGATTCGTGGACGTTGAACTGCAGTCTGCCTGTCTACTAAGCCCGCTAGGCATTGTAATCATTAAACAACAGCTAGTGAACTGCTTTTGCTAACGAAAGATATCTACTTATTTAATCTCTACAATTAACATATTTTTTTAATTAAAACGTTAAGTTTTAATTAATGCAATTTATTTATTTATTTCTTATTCAAATGTTATTTAAACTAATGTCACATTTCACAAACAATAACCTGCTCCAATGACTTTTAGTAATTAACATACGAATTATACAATTTTACTTTCCAAATCAATATGATGATGAAAATGGAATCTAGAAATGTTACATTCTGCATATTATGTCAAGTCGTTTTCTGCAAAACTTTTTCTAATTCATACAGAATATTTTTGTTGATGTACTTTTGCTGTTTCTGTTATTTAAATATTCACTTTATTTTTTAATTTTATTTCTTATGTTTCAATCTGTTTATTTGTAGATCATTTTTAGATTATCATTTTGCATATTTATGCGATATAATTAACCTTGTAGCTTCAGAAAGAAATAACGAAACAGATATTGGAAGTTGTCTGCACACATCTCATATCTCTCACATGAGAAGATAATAATTATCCCTAAATAACTTTGATCTCAGCTTGCTTATTTTTTTCTATATCGTAGCAGTTAATTATTAAGTTAATTATTGCCTATACATCTTGCTCTTAACAATTATTTTCAGTAATCAACACATCTGTCTTACAAGCAGTTGTCCCGGGTTAGCAGGTTTGCTTCCCGGTAGATGCTATGCCACATGAGAAAAAAAAACAAATATGATTATGAATGATTTGAATAACATTACCTGCATAATAATATATATATAAGGAACAACATAGTGTAATGATTTGCCTAAAATGTTCATAATTTGAAAACCAAACTGGAATCTTTTTTCAAGATTGGAGCATATTTAGAATTTTTTCTTTGTGCTTGTTAATCTACTGCCAATCCCAGTGATTATTAACCAGTAAATTAGTTAGAAGAAAAAAATTAACTATAAACTTTTATTTCCTTGCTATATGAGTAGATCATACCCGTTATTTTTTTCTTTCTCTATTTTTGTAATGAAATGTGGGTGAGACATTTTGCCCTATAATAGTATTTAATAGTTGTTTACTTCCATTTTATATTTAATTTTCTTTAACAGACTATCATTTTTTTTATTCTTCCTTTTTATTTTTAATATTCTCTTTTATCCATAATAGTATAATTCTCATAATTCCTTTGAAATAGAATACGTTAAGTATCACTGGTATTTCTTATGCATTTTTTTTTCAATTAATAATCTTGAAGCTTTTATATAAAAAATTATATCCGCTACTTTTTTGATTTTTTAAATTTCAAAATTCAGGTTTTGATCAGAATCTTTAACATATATCTTTCTTAAATATATTATGAATAAGTCATCGAAACAAATTTAATCAAATGTTTGAAGTGGGTAGAATGAGAATTTTAAATTAATATAAAGTATTATACATTGTACAAAAATGAAGGATAGTTAAATTATTATCATAAAGTTTTATTTAATAAGAATAAATATATTAATTTTTGATTAAATTAAAGTGAATATCTGGGTTAAAAAGAATAAATAAAAATCTCTAGATCTTGTATTTATTTTAAAAATATATTTATTGACATAATAAAATTGTACAGATGAATAAAAAAAAAATACACTTTGTTAATGTTGACTCGTCCATTGCTGACATTGGTCTGGTAGATGTATGCCAGAGCCATTCTCTGCACTAGCAGGTTGATAAGTGATTACATACATTCCATTTTGTTGGTATAGACCACCCCTTTTAAGGTTGGCCCAATAATGCTAACTTATCAGCTGGGATACATATAGTGTGAAATCAATGCCTCTCTAGTAGAATCCGGCATGCTGCATCAAAGACTACTTCATTTACGATACACTACAATGTGGATATATTATTGTCTGATGAGTATATGCAAATGTTTGATATTTATAAATTGTGGTATAGTGATTTACTAAACAAAATGATAAAACATGTGGAAGGTTGTAGTCTGGGTCTATCGAAAAATGCTAATTCAAAAAAAAATGTGATTTAGGATTATTTGCATATTCTTAGAGGTTCTTATTGATCTATTTAAAGTTATGTAAGCATATCAATAATGTTTAGTAAAATATTTTATCAATGCAAGTCACAATTGCAATGTATCATTATCTTTAGCAATTCATGCATTTTATGTTTTACCTTCAATATTTCATTTACTCCATTGCATTCATTGCTATTTATTTTCATTACAAATATCACTATTTTTATTTATTATTTTATTTCAATTCATCATAATTATCTAAATTTACTACCACATAGTGAATAAATTTTATGTAATAAGGATTCCTTTCTCCATCTTCTACTCCAATTTCATAAAAACAAAACTTATTCAACAATGAATCTTTTAAATAACACCAAAAATATACATTTCAGTTTTATATCCTATCTATTTTTAAATATGAGTATCACTCTTTTCTTATATAAAATTGATAAAATTGGGAGAGAAGTTTTCAATGTTAGAAAATTGGAAGCTGTAATATATATGAATCTTTGTGTACCTATATGTCTTGATAGTACAAGATGGGAATTGATTGTTGTTTTGATAATAAATAGTAGTTATAAGGTATAAAATGATGGAAAAAATATATAATAAATATATGTGTAAATTTATATAAAATAATAATAATAATAATAATAATAGTTTTTATTCTTACTTGATAACTGAAACACACAGGCTTATTATATACCTGTGTCTATATATGTAATATGTAGGGTATATGAGCACAGACTTTCACATGACCCACCACTCTCCACACTATCTCATAACATTGATACACTTGAACACATATATGTTGAAAAGATAAATAATCACCAATATACGTATTTCATGCTAAACCAGCAATCATCAGTTGGTCCAGATTACCATCTCTACACATATATGCTATAAGTGCTCAGATATATATTAAGATAGCCAAACCTCATACTTTAATGGACAGGCTTCAATCTACTCCACACTCCAACTCTTCAACCGTCCATCCAATTGAAAATCTGATGATGGAATGCTCAAAGGCCATCCTGAGGCCAAGATTCTTGTCACACCCATGTTGACCTAAGGTCAATCTGACACCTCATGTACAGGACATAATGTCTGCCCATCCCTTGTATATGTATTAAATGGATTATGTCCTGTACATGATGTCTGCCCATCCCTTGTATGTATATTAAATGGATTATGTCCTGTACATCAGGGATCAGATTGATCTTAGGTCAACATGGGTGGGACAAAAATCTTGGCCTCAGAGTGGCCTTTCAGCATTCCATCATCAGACTTTCAATTGGATGGATAGTTGAAGAGTTGGAGTGTGAAGTGGATTGAAGCCTGTCCATTAAAGTATGAGGTTTGGCTAACTTAATATATATCTGAGCACTTATAGCATATACATATAGAGAGAGATGGTAATCTGGACCAACTGATGATTGCTGGTTTAGCATGAAATACGTATATTGGTGATTATTTTATCTTTTCAACATATATGTGTTCAAGTGTATCAGTGTTATGAGATAGTGTGGAGAATGGTGGGTCGTGTGAAAGTCTGTGCTCATATACCCTACATATTCTTACTTGAATTTCTTTCTAATGATAATCATTAGAGAGTGTATAAATCTGTAGAATATTTATTGTCACATGATTAATTTAAAGAAGGCATCTTGAAAAAGTTCATATGTGAACGAAAATCAACTTGATGATATTAAATTAAATATAAATGAGTTTACTTTTATTTCAATTTATTTATAATTTGATTGATTAAGTGTTTATAATTTTTTGATAACTTTATGGTCATATAATTTACTAAAAAATGATTAAAAAAAATGAAATAAAATTGAATATACAAATTTTTAAAGATATTTTTAAAATTTTTTTAAAAAAAGCATTTGTCTTTTTTCCTTTTTAGTAATGCTATTTATTCATTTCTTATTATAAAATTTTAATGAGATTTAATTTTACTACTACAACTTCTGTAATATGTGTGTGTGTTATGGTTTTTTTTTCAGTATCACAAGCTTTTGTAGAATGATGTTGTAATTAGCTTTCTATGTGATTCTGCAATTGTCTCTAATTACTAATTACTTCTTTAATCTTTGTTTTTTATAAACAGTAATTAAATAATCAAAAATACTTTATATATATATATTTTAAACCAAGTTTATTTAATTCATTCTATAGTCATTAAAAACATCTCTCAGTATGGCTCATAGATATGTGCATTGCTAAAACAGAAATTTTGTCCACTTATATTTTTATCCTATAAAATAATCTTTTTTTCAATCAAATGAAAGATAATTATAGCAAAAAACTAATGTATCAGTCTGCTATTTTTATGAAATGAGATTATAATATGGCTCCTGTTTTAGCTTTTAAATATGCTTAAGATTTTTTCTTTAGTTAGTTAGGTTACTATTTTTATCATTACATCTGCTGAATAATGAATTTTACTTTACTACTCACATGATCACCATTTCATATGTTTTCACATGCTGTTAATAAGACTACCAAACTCTCCATACAGTAGTGTCATTGAGTGCAAGCCTTCATAATCAATGGATGCAGGAAGGTTTGTGCATAAAATCCTTATCTAGTGCCTATTTATCCAATACCCCAAACTAGTTTTTAGCCTGTGGTTTTCATCTGTGAGGAGCCTTGGATTTGAGAGCACTGCATCAAGATTTTAGGATTAATGCAACCCTCCAGCTGCCAACTTTTACATAATTGGTTAATTATGAAGTTAGGAGCTCTAGATGAAAACACCATAATGTTTCCATCCCAAGCTCATTCACTTGTATAATTATATAGATCTGAACACAGTTTAGCATCTATACATTTTGGTGGTTTGGGTTTTTCCTAACTTTATAATTAATGAAATATGTAAAAGTTGGCTGCTGGAAGATTGCATTAGATGCTAAGACCTTGGTGCAGTACTCTCAGATACAATGCACCTCACTGATGAAAGCCACAAGCTAGAAACTAGTTTGGGGATGTTGGATAAGTAGGCATTAGATAGGGATTTTATGCACAGACTTTCCTGCATAGATTTATTGTGAAAGTTTGCATTTGGTGGCACTAATTTATTGAATTTGGTATTCTCATTAACAGCATGTGTATGCATATGAAATGTCAATCATGTGATGTTTTATATATAGTTTTATATCTTTCCTGCTCATAGGATAATGGTGACTGTGATTTTTGAAAACCCAAAGACACCAAAATGTATAGATGCTGAACTGAATTCAGATCTATATGACAATACAAGCAAGTGTGCTTGGGTTGGAAACATTATGATGTTTTCATCTTGGGCTCCTAGGTTTATAGTTAACTAAATACATAAAATGTGACTGCTGGAGGGTTACATTAGATCCTAAGATCTAGGTGCAGTGCTTGTTGATAAAAGCCACAAGCTAGAAACTAGTTTGGGAACATTGGATTAGGCACTAGATAGGGATTTTATGCACAAACCTTCCTGTATTCATTGATTATGAAGGTTTTCACTTGGTGGCACTACTGCATGGAAAGTTTGGTATTCTTATTACTTTACTACTCCTTTATAATATGGGTTTGTCAAAAAGCCTTAGATACAACAATGGCTATATAAAAGCTGGTTTATATTTTTCAGTATTTTCTCCTTATAATATTTTTTCAATAAAAAATATCAAAACCTGCTTTTTGTCTATACTTTTCTCAAAAAATGTTTCTATTGTATATATTGATATTAAATTTTTTAAGTCATAGATAATTTGTGCGAAAGAATGTATCTGATGTAATAACTAGATGCTGATTCTAACTTTTTAATAGAATCTTAGATAGATAGATGAGAAACAAATAAAATATTTAGAAATGCTATTAAGTGAGATGAAAAATACCCATATTTTTATAGCCAGGTTAAACATGGTAAGATTTATCAAAAAAAAAAAGTAAAAATTTATAAAACCTAATAAACACAAATGAAATAGTCATACCACAAATATGGATGATTATCAAACTTTTAGAATTTTGAATTCGAACAGATATTGTATTGGTTGTACATAGAATACAAGCAATTTTGATTGATTTTTAAGATTTTATGTTTTTTTTTGTCAAATAAAAAAGCATATGTAAATGTTTGTGGTATATACAAATACAGTAATTTTTTTATAAAGTTGAAAATGTTTTAAAAATCTAAAATAACATTGAAAATCATATTAATATCCCTAGATGTAGTATGCATATAGAGTCAAATTATATTGGACCTGCAAAAGTTCTGTTACTATTTTATGATAATATATCATATCAATAATTATGCGCTTTTAACACTTGTTAAAGAAGTTATATTTATTAATAATTTATTTAAAGCTTAGCACTTTCAAAGCTCCATGGCTTCATACTCATAACTGTGTGCAGTTGATAGTGATGAGGGGGAGTATTTAAATAAATTAATCAAAAAATTTGAACCAGCATCATTCTTTGAAAATTATGCAGTGTGTTGAAAGCTGTTAATAAAGTCTAAAAAAATAACTTTGGTAAATTGAGTTAATTATTTGGTATAATTTGCTGTCCAAAATATTACAGTCTAGAGCATGATTTGTAAAGAAAATGTTGTCAGAAAATAATAATCTGCTGACCAAGTGAAAGTAAAACTATTACTATTAACCAAAAGATATATTGTGTCTATGATAGAAGATTAACAAGAAGTAATATACTTATGCATAAACTATGGGATGAGTAGCCAACTCATACATTTTAACTCAATTTATTAAATAAATTGCACATCATATATTGTAATAAGAAAATCATTTTAAAAATAGCTTTAAAAATTTGAAGTTTCAGTTAAATTTTTAACAATGAGTGATGAAATATTTAAAAGCATTAGAGAAAAGTATATATTATTTTTTTATAAATCTCCACATATATACTCCAATGCAATTTTTTTTATATAATTCCTTTAATTTTCTAACAGTTTTGACTGTCCTTCAGAGGTCATACAAATGTTCTGATGAAGTCTGCAGGACAGTCAAAACTGTTAGAAATTTAAAGGAATTATATTAAAGAAAATTGCATTGGAGTTTATACATGGAGATTTGTAAAAAGTAATGTATATGAATATATAAAGGAATTCAAAAAAAAGTAAAAAAGAAGATATAAGAATAATACTTCATCAGAGAAAAGTGACAAATTTGATTGAAATAATCTATCACAAGATATCTGTCACATTTATAATTTAGTTGGATGACCGATATTTTCAGAATTTGACTATGTATTCAATAAAAAAGTACTAAAATATCACACTAAGATAAAAAAATAACTATTAAATTTGCAACAAGTGCTTTTCACCAATTTGTAAAAATAGCAGAAAGTTCTAAGAAAGATTTCTACTACAATACAATAGTTGTGAAAGACACCGTTTTTAAATAATGTGAAGTAATTATAATTTGAGATGGTTTTAATTATTGCTGCAAAGTAAATTATGCCAAGTAAATTGCAAACAGTGAAGTACATATGCTTGTGTGTTCTAACAATTATAATGTACTGGGCTATCTGAAACATATGATGGTGTTTAATAGTATAGAATAGAATAATGTATCAATAGTTTTGCTATAATTATACATACAGATTTTTTTAACTGCATTCTCAAGATTTATCATAGTATAAGTATAATGTAGGTAAAAATAGAGATTTATATAGAAACAATAAATGGAGTTTCATTTCTAGAGTAAGATATTGTTTCAAATGATGAATATTGTGCAGTAATTTTACTTCTGTAATTTAGAACATCAAATGGAGAATGTAAAAGGATAGATTATAACAATTTTTAAATTTAAGATAATTAGGAATTTAAATTCTAATACCAACATTCAAAATAAATAATTAGTTTGAGTTTTTACAATATAAGAATACTAAAAGAATTAAGCATAAATAATTTTACAAAATTATGTTGTTTTCAAGCTAGGAAAAGTGAGTTGGGAAAGATCATTAATAATTTAAAGTTAAGCTTGTAAAATAGATGAGTATCCTGCCATTCACAGTATGAATTAGTAATTATAATATATGTGTGATTTTTTTTGCATATGTTAGTGAAGCTATAATTATAATTTAAGATTTAATATACTAGCTTAGCACTTTTGGGATTTAGTATTCAAATCCCATTCTCATAGTTTTATGAATGAAGATTCTGTTGTGAATTGTTGTACATGCATGCAAATGAGCTTGAATTTTTAATTGGTAGTCCATTGTTTAGAGAGAGCAAACCATGCCTCTCTTCTATTAATGCCACTGAGGTCATTTTCTATATAATATGCCTCTTTGACTTTTCTTTTGGCATCTCTTCTCTGTGCAAATTATTTGGGCAGAACTGGGTTCAAATAAGTGGGTTGTAGCTGCTTGGTAGTCCCAGAAGATCAATGTTCCTTCATTTTTGTTTTTTACTCTATTATATGCATATCTGTGTTGGTAAACTCTTGTATTAATGTTAGCCTGAGTCTCACCATAGTAAGATGCTTTGCAGCCTAATTGAAGACATGCTCTTTTATAGATCACATGAGAGGCTTGATCTTTTTTTATTTTATTCTTGGAATTATTTATTAGTCGGTTAGTATGAAAATAATGTTCAGATCATAAATAACATTAAGAATAGATGATATTCTAGCAAGCCTAGATTTGACAAGTTGTTCTGCAGAAGTTATTGTCTATATATTTAAACTAAAATTAAGAAATTATTAATGATAATTCCAATATACAATGAAAGTAATATGCATATAGTATAGATTAAATCTGGATGTATTGGTTGATATAAAGTCTTGAGGCTAATTATGTTAATAACCAATTATAGAAAAGCATAGCTTTAAATGGAAAGCTGAAAAATAAATTACAAGAGTAAAAGCATGGTTAAAAACATTAAAGTAAAAATATCAAAAAATAAAAAACCATAAATTTTAAAAAAATGTAACTATATTCTAGTTTACTTGTGTGTGTAATGCAATTGTCCTCAAAGCTGTGTATTGAAGCAATGGATCTGTAGACCAGATCCACGCTTCATGTCTTTCTATATTGCTAGACTAGGATCAAACCAGATCCACATGTGTTATGATGTTTATAAAACTTTTTGTCTGCCATTTTATGTACATTTAAATTTTAGTCCAGAAAATAAATGATTAAAATATCTTTTTTTTTTATTTAAAATGTTTTTATTATAAATATAGGAGGGGCCCAGATATATGCACAAATACATATATATATATAATTGCAGATGGAAACTTTTATAAAAATCAAGAAATAAATTTTAATATGCTACTTTTTTTAAGTATTTTATTCTGGAGATTTGCTTTCATGATAAACCCTACTAACATTCCATAGCGTGAAACAAAATAAAATCCATTAACAAAATGGTAATGGATTTTCTAATTAAAGTAAAATTAAAATGGAAAACATATTTGAAATATAAATTCTTCAAATCTACATTTAATAAAAATTGGATTTGAAACAATAAAATCATTGGGTTTATCAGGAGAGTGGATCTCAAGAATACAATACAAATCTACTTTAGGTCAATAATTGTGGTCTCTGGAATTTCAACATAGCCACTTAGCCTTGCATGCATGAAAAAGGGGATTTCCCAAAAATAGTCAGAAAAGAATATAAATAGTCCAGGAGAACAATAGAGGTTAACCAGTCATAGTTTTCATCAGCAATTGCCTGATGAACCCAGGCCGGTTAAATTTTCAAAAAATGTTTAGAAGCATGGTAGTGGAGTAGATGGCCTTGTAGCCTGCCCATCTTCTTGCTGTCCCAAAGATGATTGTCAAATACCCTATGCCAGAAAAGACTTTGTCAAAATGTATAATTGTGAACTGCTGAACAGTTGAACTCATCAAAATATATAGTTAGCTATGCCTGTACAGAAATTCATATTTCATCGTGGGATCCAAACTTCCACAAGGACTCAGAATAAATTAGATAATATGTTCCAATTTGTTATTTCTAACCACCTAATTTGTTCTCAAAAACTCCAGTGACCTGATAATGTAAATTTTACTATCTTTAATGTCTTCTAAATGAAATCCCCTTAATGTAATATAACTGTTTAACTAAATTTCTGTAAATTTTACTTGCTATCACTTTAAATCTAATGTCTTCGCTCTCATTCTATCTATCCTAAAGTTATGCCTCTTAATGCTAAACTTTCTTTTAATGCGGTTTAGAAAATATTATTATTATTTATTTAAAGGAAATGAATGTATGCCGATTTGTTCCATCTCGACAAAAGTTTTATCTAAGTAAATATTTTGCTTCCTATTTCCTGACCAACGTTTGTCGGTAAATAAAATGAATAACTCTCTAGCTCTGAAAGATTAATACTTAGAGCAACCTCTGTTTGTTAAATGAAACCATTTTATATTATTATGTGTTTTTAAAATATTTATGCGTACATGGTTTAGTTGTGGGGAGACACTAGATTTAAGCATGAGATTTTATGTAGTTATATTATTTCATTTTATAGAGTGAAAGGGAGGGGATTTAGAAATATATTTTTACTAATTAATAAAGAGAGTAATAAAATGTTAATTGAAATATTGGTGGGATTTTGTGTTGAAGGGAGAGACATGTCACTTATAAAATGATATTCGTAATAATAATTAATGCTTATTTTATTCTGTTGGTCCAATATTGGCCAATCCATATAATATTTATATAATTTTCTTAGCTCAGTATATTTTTATAGTTAAATTCTAAAAATATATTATCCAGTACTTGTATTTTGTCTTGCCAGAATTTTGCTTGAATACTTGTCTTTTGTTCTTTGTGATTGCTAGATCTTGTTTTTTGTTCTTTGTGATTGCTAGATCAGTCATTAGACCACATGATAATTTCACTGGCCATGAATTTTCTTATGATATAAAAGAACCGGCACAAGCCGAGCTTAGCTAGCATCACATACATACCATTCCTATATTTAAGTTAATGGATAGGTGTGATTAGAATTAATATTAAAGTTAGACATTAGAATTAGTTGAGGCTCATGCTCCACCATTGATGCTAGTGGGCTGGAGTGTGGAAAAGATTAATTGCTTGCCTTGAAAATGTTGTTAATTAGTTGGCAGATTTAGAGAGTGGGTAAACAGGGCAGAATCCATAAGTATTCTTTATCTTTGATCTCGCGTATGGATTCGAGGTACTTTTACCCAGACTGTGAATCATGTTGAGTTAGCATACAATTTTGACTGGTACAGTATTGTTACCAAATATATAAATAAGAATGAATGAGCTTAGCACTTTTGAAGAGTCCAACCTTCATAATCATAGCTTGACTGCTAATATACTTAATGATATGCATATGAATATAAAGATGAAAGCAAAGTTAATGCTAATTAAATAAGCTGACTTATAAGAATCTAGATTGGACATGGAAGTGACTAAAATAACTAACAAAAATGGTAGTAAAGAAATCATGAAGATTTTTCTTCTAAGCATTCTTTGGAATGTTAAAGCAGCAATAATAACAGATCAGTTTTGAACCAAATGTAAGTTGGTTATATGCTACCCTTGTAAGCAGAACCAATGATGTTACAGTCAGATCACAGTTAAATTAAGACAAATGTCAACAGCAAAATTGTTAATGACGTTTTTGATTACATTTAGTTGTAATATGAGTATTACAATTTAAGGCAATTTTATTGGATGTTAGTTTATTGAAATGCATTTCTCTTATTGACATATCTGTGGTCATGAAGGGTATTTTAAGTTCTTTTTGTGATCAAAATTTTGAAAATATGAAAGTATTTTAGTAAAATTTGCAATTGTGTGAGGTTTCAATTTAGAATTATATGCATTTATTGTTTGACAGTTTACAAAAAAAAGAAAATAGTAGAGAAACAATATTTTCAATTAATAATTCATTGTGAATTAATTGTATTTGACTATAAAACAGATATTGTTTGAAAATCATCAAGTGAGTAAGAAAGAAGATCAGATTAAAGAGATTGAACTGAAATTGCATTTCATATTAATTTTAAATATTATCATCTTACAAATCTAGTTATCAGTACATTACTTTTAATTGTAAATAAAAGTGTTTAAAAGAAAACATATTTTTAAAGACTCCAGTTTGAAAATCTTTTAAAACATTTTATTTTTTGTTTTTTATGCAATGCTTTTTACTGACATCCGTCAAAATTCAACTTTATACTAATTGTCAATTATTAATAATGTATTATAATATGTTAATTAATAAAGTTGGTTTATAGTAGTTGAGTTGAGCAATTATGCATTGATTTCTACTGATCTTTATCAGTCAAAGTTCAAATTTACATTAGTTAATAATCATTAATAATGTAATCCAATATGTTATCTAATGAAGTAGGCCTATATTTGGAGTTAATTATCTTGCAATATTTATGAATGATCTGAGCATTATTTACAATATAAACAGTTCCAGTAAAATTAGAGAAAATATTTATTATTTGTAATTTGATTCCTTTAAATACATGGAATATTTTTTTAAATTTTCATTATCATATCTGTGCTTTCCATATATTGTTACTACTATTAACAAAACATTAATTAGTATTTAAGAATCTGATAGTAAATGTGATAGAAAAGTAATAGTTTTTATAAAGTTATATATAACAGTTCGCTTAGATAACCTATAATTGATTGTTGGGTGAAAACCAGATTATTCATCAGATCAATAATAATCTAACAAATTTATATTAGAGTTTATCTTTATTATCAAAAAAAGAGTAGTTTTGTCAAGCATTGGTGGTTGAGAGGAGGTCGCTTCCCGGTTGATGCTGTGACACATGAGAAAAAAAAGAGTGGTTTTCTTATAATTTATTATTTACCTTTATAAATATGTGTTAAGAATCAGGTTTATGACTCATAAATGTTTAAGCCAGTATAATTCTAAAATCAGCAAAGCTCTTGTAACATGTCAGAATTAAAAGCAGTAGATTTATTTATTGTTTTGTTTGTTTTTAGACTTTTAAGGAAGCGAAACTATTATCATGGCTGTTAGAGGCATTCCAAATAGTCTTCAAGAAGAGAGAATAGAAATTGATTTTTTGTTTTAAAAAAAGTGTATGTGTCTTAAAATTTTATCTGCCTTCTAAAGCAAATGCATTTTAAATGTAATGTGGAAATCTTTTTAAAAATAAAACTATATTACGACTTTTATATATAGTAAAAATAGAGCTCAAAAACACTTAAAATAGTAACATTTATTTTAATATTAGTAATTAAAAATGACTTCAGTATAACTAAGAATTCAGTCAATGATAGAAAATTTTATAAACATTAAAAAATAAATATTTAAAATTATTAAAAAAATAAAATTATATAAACAAAAAAAAACGTTGAGTGATTAATTTATGAGTAATTAAATTTATAAGTCTAAAACTAAAATGAATTTCACATTCTTAGATTTATTGATGAAAGAAATCAATACTTCTGAAATTTGAAAACCAGAATAATTGCAACATACATTAAGATTAAATATTAATGACTAAAAGTAATAATTTCAAACTTACATTTAAAAGTTACATAACCATATGACAATATTCTAATTTAATTAAGAATAATGAAAGCTAATATTCTTTTAGAGCATAACATATGAAAACTTTCAATTGAAAAAAAAAAAGTAATTTGAATTAAAACTAATTAAAAGTTTGTAATTAATATGAAATTAAATAACATGTGCCTGTGGTAAAATATAACCTAAATTTAATGATTAAAATTAAAATTACAACTAAAGAAAAACTAAAAATATTATATAATATGAATGATTTAGTTTATATATATATATATAAAACATAAAAATACTATTTGTAACTTTATCTTTCTTATTGCATTGCCAAATCTATATAATATTAATATCATTTATGTTCTTTATTAGTTTTTACAATGCATCTTCTTTAGAACTTCTAATTATATTCTCAAATAAGTAGAAGTTCTGAAGAAGATAGCTGGGGCAATCAAAACTGTCAATAATGGATTGTAAAAATAATAATTTCGGATTAATGATATGGTTATGTTTAATAATAAAAGCCCAGAGATTAATTTTTAATTAAGTTCAATTTTAATATGTGGACTGAAAAATATATGATAATCTTTAACATAATACATTAATAGTAATAATTATTAGTATGTTTATTTAAATTGGATGATGTCAAAAAGGTAAGTGCAGAATTTTTAACATTTGTAAGTCAAATTGTAATAATATATAATATATAAAGAGTCTGCTAATAGCTCTAAACAAGCATGGGGCTACGATTATTCTCCCCAACCCTGAAATAATTGAACAGTAATATTATATGTAGAGTATTTTTGTCCAGGGTTTGAACCCCAAATCGTGGAGAATGCCAATTAATTCCACACCCTGAATAGGTCATTATATATATGCAAAATTTTTTGATGTAAATGCATAATAAAAATATAAAGGGATTTTTTATTATTAAATATTTTATGTTAATTTTATGTAAACTTTCCTGCCCACTGGTGACTGGTGCCTGAGGATGATTGGAACAAGTTACAAGTCATCCTCATATAAAATTGTCATCAGAGGTGGAGAAGTAAAATGTTAAGATTAAAAGAAAAGGAGGGGGGGGGGATTTGTTTTTTTTAAATAATATTTTGCGAATTGGATTGGATGAGAATGAGAATTGAATAAAGTAGGGTCAAATCAAAAGTTAGATGTTTGAAACTGGCACAGATGTGTAAACTGAATTATGTTATAATCATGAACCACTGAAGTCTATTTTTAAAGCAATTGGAAGAAGAGACCAAGAGTGAGTTACTTTTATTGATTTATTTATTTATAGTAAATTTTAGTCATTTCATTAAGTTTTATGTAGTTAGATTTGAAAGGATGGGTGGGTCTTAGCGAATCAAGTAAAAATATAGCGGTATAAATTTATAGGCATATTAATAGAGTTAGGCATTGGAGTAGGATGGGTAGTGGACAGGCCATTTTCATTCATGGAGTACAGCTAATAGCCATGTAATAAACAAAGAAAGTCGCCATAAATTAATTAGATTCATTTAAAAATCTTTTGTTAACTAGAATAAAACTGCAATATAGAGAAAAAAAAGTAATGAGTGAACTGAAACCAGCAGATGAAGTCAAAAATGAATGATGGGACATGAATTCTATGCTGGAGAAAATGACTCCAATCTTTATAATTAGAGCTTGGGAAAATAATCAGAAAATGGAACAGAAGAGGCTTTAGGAAAGAAGTTAGAGAGGGAAGCAGATGGTGCAAGGAAGAGACAGTGCAGATAAAACAAGAGATGGCCAAGATTAGACAAGAGATGAAAGAGCAGGGTAAACAATTGGAAGAAAAGCTATCTAGGGGTTTGCAGGAATTGTCAATCAACTGCCAGTACAAACATGAGAAAGTTCGTGAGGAGTTTAAAGAGATGTTAGACATGAGCCAAGAAAAAAATAGCAAAGGAATGATATTGGTCAAAGAAGAAATGAAGGCCATTATGGGAAAAGCTGAGCTTCAAGAAGTGATCTTGAAGGACAAAGTCAACAAAATTGGAATGGAGCTCAGCAGCAAACTCCAGAAATATAAAGATGTTCAAAGTGAAATCCCAAATGAGATATATGAATTAAAAGGAAAGTTGACACATAGGAGTCAAAAAGCTGTCCATGAAGGGAACATTATCACAGAGCATATTCAGGAGATCAATTTAATGGACAAGACAGGGGACCTCCAATTTAGCATGGAAGTCACAGATCAAGACATTAAAGAAAAAGACAAGAAAGGCAAAGTGCAAGTGTCAGGTCAGGAAGAGGATAATGAAGACTGTAATATCATTTTGGAGGTCAAAAACTGACAAGGTTTGAAGCCAAAAAAATGCCAAGTACAGAGGATGAAGATACAGTAGACACAGAATCTATAATGGGAGAATGGATTAGAAATTTGAAGCAAGAGCTCCAAATGGAGAGGATAGCATTGATAAAGAACTCTGGGGAATAGACGGGATCTGTGGAAAGAGAATGGAGAAATTTGAAAACAAACAGGAGCGAAAAATAAGGCAAAAGGAAAGAAAAGGAAGAGAAAGAACTCGTATATGGATGAGAAGAGGGAGCGGCTCAAAGGGATAGAAAGCCTACATGAGACAATATCAAAGAAAACCAGGAAAGATCACCAGTACAAGATCAAAATAGAGAATAAGGGACATGTTTGAATCCTGTCATTCCCTAATAAAGTACTAGGAAAATCCAGGAAACAACCACCTTTAAGCTTAACCAGGGATTATCATGAATATGGTTGGATATCTGATGATGATGAGGATGACCTATTGGAATATTGTTTTAACCCTGGCATAGAAGAGCCAATTATTAAACAACCCACAGATCCTATTTAAAGTCTATAGTAGTTTAATAAAGGATCTGCCCCTCCCCAGAACATTATATATTATATATTTTATATAAAAAAAACTAATATCTCTTCCCCATTCTAACCATGATGGATATCTAATCACATATAACAGCTTATATACTATAAATATTGAATAATTCATGATTTAATTATGTGTATATTGCAAATTGCCACTAATTTTATTGTGCATTTGTGTTTATGACTGGAGAGCATTTCGTTATCAGTATTTGACTTTGTGTATACATTTTGGTTCTTTAGCGTAGTGTGATGCATCAAGTAAATAATTTTTATGTGCTCAGGTAATGAAGTCATTTAACTAACTAATAAATTAATCCAAAGTTTATGATTGTAGTCATAACTAAACATAAGCAAAGTCATTTTTTAAATTTTTTTTACAAGTTTACCAATATGAAATGGTAACCTCCTAATCCCTTGCCATGTCATCATCAACCTAATAACCCATTCATCTGTGCTAAGTTTGAACCTTATTTAAACAGTTATATGATAAGCTAAAATCTGTTATCATGAAAGAATGTTATAATTAGGTAGGACTGATAGAATTATAGCATATTATTATTAGTATCATGTAGTATTTTAATAAAACAATTTGTTAAGTAATGACAGGGTCAATTTATTAATAAAGTTATTATTTTAATTTGTATGTGAATATATAATTCAATCTATATTTATAATGTATATAGGGGGACATGATTAAAAACATGTTAAATTCTATTATGTTGATTTAAAATATTAAAAGATATGTAAAATATTTTAAACAAGTTCGATTTAAAATATGTTAAAGGGTTTAATTCATTTGTTAAAAAGTTTTCTTTAAAATTTAAAGTTGATTTTTTTGTCAAGTATTCATGGTTGAGAGGTCAGCAATGGCTGCTTTACAAGCAGTTGTCCCGAGTTAGTGGGTTAGCTTCTCGGATGATGCTATGACACATGAGAAAAGTTGATTTTTTTTAAGAATTAAAAGTTTTGGTTAGTAACAGATTTTGTTGTAAATAAGAGTAATTAATGGCTGCACCTGCCTTAGGTCAAATTAAAAAGTTGTTTAAAAAAAATCTGGCTAATTGAAATTGTGCTAGATAAAAAGTTAAGCTATTTTGGAACCTTAGTAATTAAAATTGTTTACAACAAAATGGTTTCACAAGAGCCATAAGAAAAGTTATAACTATAATGTCTGAGTAATTTATCGATAGATTTGAATTCAAAATTGTATGATTTTATAAAATTAAATTAAAATTTAGAATTAAGGAAATGTTAAAACACCTCAGAAACTTATCAGCAGATTTGAAATCAAATTATATGATTGGTAAAATTAATTAAAATGTATAATCCTGAGACAAAGTAAATTCTTAAAAGTTTTTAAGGCTGATGGTGAACATATAAATAAGCCATGTTTGGGGCTCTAAAAAAGGAGACTCCATTTTGAATAGTGTTTGCCATCAGAATCTAAGTTAGTTTTAGAACTGAAATGTCACGCTAGAAGGGCAGTCTTGGCTGTCACTCCATAGTGAGGGTGAGGGGTTTGCTTCCATCTGATACTGTCACAAACAGCATGCTGCCATAAGATCTACAACCTTACCATGAAAAGAAGAGGATGCCACAAGCCACCCTGAAAGCTCACCAAACTCCAGTTCAAGCACCTGTATTAATAACTGGTAAATTACCTTCAAACTGCAGAGCTCTGTGTTAATTTTATGTTAATTCTATACCACCTCATTAAACTCTTAAAATCTTGAATTCAAGTTAGCTAACTGATCACTAAATGTAAATTTTTCTAAATGCTAAAGTTTCTTAATTTCTATTTTATCAAAATCTTTAAATGACCTACTTGCTTTTTAAGAAGTTCCTTCATTAAGAAAATGAATTAAGATTGTCCTAATTTAAAACTATATCACTGCAGTTATGTCTATAGTTCTTTCATAATTACTTAGTTTAAAATATTTATTGTATTATATGCTGATGCTTCAAAACAGTGACACTAAATTTCAATATTTTAAGAAGAGAGTAATTAAAACATCTTCACATAATTATTTATAGCCTTATCTTTCTGCGTGCTGTTTCAAAACCCTCTTATATAAATAGTAATGACTCACTCTGTGCTCATTATTATTTTATTATTCTTATTAGTAATTATTTGATTTTAAATTTGAAATGTGGTTTCAGTCAGAAATTATGCTTAACTTATTTTTTATTAAGAAATAGACTAGCCTTGAAGAATATTTATAAGTATATTTACTAATTAATTTATTTATAAAATCCCTTCAAATATATTTTCCCTCCCTTTAAATTATTAATTACTTGATAAATAACTAATTAGATTGAACTGGAAAAGTAAATAATATATATATAACTATTCCCATCTAGAGCATATATTAATTATCATGCTACATAAGAGTTGGCCTCTATTGATCAAGCTAATAAGCTATCGTTTTTGTATATGGAATAATAAATTTATAACAATCCTTGGCGGATGTGATTTCTTTCTTTAGTCAACAATTTTCTTATTGTGCTGCTACATATATTTACATCTTTAAGATGGAGCCATGGTTAAGCCATCACATCATCTCATAAGGTAGTGCAGTAGCAAAGCCTGAGTTTAAGGCCAGGTTTGCATGTAAGTCCTCCAGCACTCCTGAAAACCATGTTCCTTTTCTCACAGTATAATGATTGGTCCCAGGGTATTGGTGTTTGTCACAGAAACCCTTGATCTACCAATCCATCTGCAGAGCAACTGTTACTATTGTTATTTATTGGTACTATAGCACATTTGTACATCCAGAGCAGCCAGCTCTATCTCTTTATTACATAACTTTCAGCAATTGTCTGAGATATTCTGGAAAGCATGTTCAATCTAATTTATTGTAGCAGATTCTAGGCTAAATAAATACATATAAAAATGGATAAGTAATATCCATCATTGGCGTTAATCAAGGTTAGTCGAATTACTTGTATACAGCCACAAATTAAGAGGAGTTGGCATATTTTCCTCTATAGACATGACATAGTGGTGATTTATTTATATGCTGCTATAATTAATTTATAAGATGAAAACCCATTAAATTCATCTTACTTAAAGCAAAATAATTATTTGTCTTAATATCTTTGTAATTGACTCTGTATGAAGAGAATACATGAACACTCTTCAGCCACCAAATGCCTGCATGAATTTTCATGCACGATATAAATTCATTAGATGTATATATTTGTATCCAAATTTTGATTTATCAAAAGCAATGATAATTTATTTATATAACTGCTATCATTAATTTATAAGATGAAAACCTGTTAAATTCATCTTACTTAAAACATAATAATTGTCTTAATATCTTTGTAATTGACTCTGCCTGCACACATTTACATGTACTATATAAGTTCTGATATATTTTGTTTAAATTATGATTTATTGAAGGAAATAAAGCTATAGTTAAAGTAATCTAGTCCATTCTCGGTCTCATTATTCAATCCAATTCTGATTATTGATTACATATATTTGTAAAATCTATGCATTAATAAAGTCTCTTAATTAATTATATGTTAGATGCCAACAATAATAGCAATTTTAATCATGAGTCTTGTTGCTTCTCCCTGACCTACGTTGGCCATGAATAAAATGGTATACTACATGTAATTTCAAGGTGGTCATTTGTAGGGTCTTGAGTCATGGAGTACTGACTTACGAGTTGAAATGTGGTCGGACTCTGGATGTCACAATCCTAGTCTGGTCAGCTTCAGTCTCTTTGCTTGGATTCTGTTACACAAATGTACAAATGAATTTAGATGGACAGGATAAAACCAGTGCTAGATTTAGGTATAATCTAAATAAGCTATAGCTTGGAGCTTTACAATTTGTAGGGGCCTCAAAAAATTCCAGTTTTTTCACAAATGCAATTTTCTTTTAATATATTAAAATATTTTTTTCCCAGAAAATTTATAATTTTATTAATATTATTTTGGGTATATTATCTCAGGCTTTTATTTATTCTAACTCTTTGTAACCTATTTAAATTGAATAAAGTAATCATATTGATATACGTCAACTTCCATCTTTTACTGATTTGGGTCATTTCAGTCACTTTCAGTATAGGATGAAAGGTAAATATATATTATATATCTTTTGTTATTACCTGTTAAAGGTAAAATATGGATATTAAAATGATAATTTTTCCCTACATATTTTATATTCAATGGTGGCAAGCAGTTAGCATGGTATTCTATGTTATCTATAATATATAAGAAATTATAATATATATATATTGTACCTGGTTCAAATATGTGTCTATCGAAACACCGGTCTCTTAGGCAGAGAAGAACATACTCAGAGAGTATGTATGCCCAAACGATAGCTATAAAATATACAACTAGCATTACATTTCCAGGACATAACTTCTTCTCGACTGTTGAGTTCAACACCACCAGCTATCTATTCAGAAGAAAAAACAATGCACTTTGAACAATGGCCACTAACTCAATGCCTAAGTATCCATGACTAGCTCAGTTGTTGGTAATCACTAACAGATTATACATAATTAGTGGTGAAAAGAATTGTAAAAGAGATTGGTAAAAAGAATTGACCGACAAATAAAGTTTTAGCTTCAAGACAATTTATTTTAATTAACATTATTAAACTAATTTTTAAATATTTTATAAATTTTAATAAAATAACACTGGTATTTATCCAATTTAACTAATAACACTGATATAATGATCACGCACGTATTAATTCATACACTCACATATATAATAAAGCATTAAAGAATATAAACACATATATTTAGAACACAATCATTAATAGTTCATTTTTATGTGCTATAGAGTTTATATAATTAGAATCTTGAGTTTTTACAAAAGCAATGGCTACTTTTAGAACTGAATACAAGAAAATGTTTTACCTAGGATTTTGAATGTATATTTAGAACTTTGTTTTCTTCTTGGTTGCTGCTTCCATTACGAATATTTCTAGCCAGCTGGGACATTTTCTTGAGGATTTTCATTATTATTCATGATTATTAGTATTGGAGACAATTAGACACTGATGGAGATTTCCAAGCTGTTATGCAGACCTTATTTCATGGGCAGATATTGATGATCTTATTTGACTAAGGCTGGAGAAAGACATGTGTTTCCAAAAGTGGCTCAGCACTGCATTTTTGCTTCTGGATACATCATAAACTGAACTGTTATCTGAACTGAAACAATTAACTCGACTAAACACTCTGATGTAATTAACTAGACTCAATCTGATTATCCGATAAAAAAAGATCTATTTATACCTGCGACATGTTGTCCTTGTAATATCCTCTGGCAATATCTGTTGTTGAAATTCCTTTAGTAACATCCTTTGACAATGTGTTTTTGAAGATTGTTTAATTAGTAGTAGCCATCACATGTGTTGTTTTTTATAATTTTAATTAATAGCCACCGCTGTGTTTTTTAATGATAACTTCCATTTATTTTTTGATATTTAATACGCATACATTTATTTTTTTATTTACAATCGCACATATATATGCACATATATATTTTATGTGCTATAGAGTTTATATAATTAGAATCTTGAGTTTTTATGAAAGTGATGGCTACTTTTAGAAATGAATATAAGAAAATGTTTTACCTAGGATTTTGAATGTAGATTTAAAACTTTGTTTTCTTCTTGGTTGCTGCTTTCCTTACGAATATTTCCAGCTGGCTAGGTCATTTTCTTGAGGATTTTCATTATTATTCATGATTATTATTATTGGAGACAATTAGACACTGACAGAGATTTTCAAGCTGTTACGCAGACATTATTTCACGGGCAGATATTGCTGATCTTATTTGTCTAAGGCTGGAGAAAGATGTGTGTTCCCAAAAACGGCTCAGCACTGCATTTTTGCTTCTGGATACATCATAAACTGAACTGTTATCTGAACTGAAATAATTAATTCGACTGAACTCTCTGATGTGATTAACTAGACTCAATCTGATTGTCCGATAAAAAAACGGTTGTGTTGTCCTTGTAATATCCTCCAGCAATATCTGTTGTCGAAATTCCTTTAGTAACTAATTCTTTGACAATGTGTTTTTGAAGATTGTTTAATTAGTAGTAGCCATCACACGTGTTGTTTTTTATAATTTTAATTAATAGCCACCGCTGTGTTTTTTAATGATAACTTCCATTTAATTTTTAATATTTAATATGCATACATTTATTTTTTATTTGCAATCACACATATATACGCACATATATAATTTTATTCTAAAATCAAAACTAGTTTTAAAATTACCTTTTTTTCTTTTAATTTAAATAAAAGAGATTTATATTTAAACTTGAATTATTTATTTTAACGAATACTACTAAGAAAACTCTTTACTTCCTTTTATAAAACTTTTAGTTCAATTTTTTCTAACGAACAACCCCGCTCCCATTCTAATTAATTCAATCATTTCAAAAACTAATGATAGAAAGCTATTTGACTCTTACTTTTTTCGAAAACAAACTGTACTAAAACTCTTCAAATTTTAATTTTACATTTTTCTTTCACGAAAGATTTTTTTATTTTAATAATTTTTAGATAAATTACTATGTGCCAATTTCAGTATTGGTACATTACACCGTCCCCCCTTTGAGAGTAAAATGCATCCTTTTTTGACCATTTCATCTCTGACAACTTTAATTCTTAATTTATTATTTTTCTAAGTTTGCCTTTTTAATATCTTTCACTTTACATACTAAGGGCAATCTTCAATTATGCTTTACTCCTTTCTATGCTGGCAACATTGCTTACAATGTTCTGAGTCCTGGATAGTGACCATGAGGACAAACTAATTTTGTGGCCCAGGGATCTTTTGGAAATGAGGCGGATGCAGATTTGCTGACTTATACCAACTTACACTATGAAAAACAAAGCTTTGGTTGCCAATTCTCTTGATTGGACTTTGACTAAGAAAATGTCACTGCGAATGGCAGGAATTTTC